>MU228494.1:905568-918430 GCA_018584345.1 Thuja plicata | reverse complement strand
TATATATATATATATAATAATAATAATAATAATAATAATAATAATAATATTTTAGTGGCTATGACCACTTTTGCCAAAAAATATATATTAAAATATATAAAGATTACATATAGAGGTATATAGAAGAGATCATAATAAATGAAAGCACAAGGAGAGATCATAACCCAACCTCATGACCTATGCATATACCTAAAACTAGGATATTAAAACTCAACTAGGATACTATATTCAATATTGAAATTATATGGCCGTCATTTCCAACCAGACAATATGAAAGAGAGGTCATAGTTAAACAATTAATCACATGGAAAATAATAGTTCAACAATCTCTATTCCTAATTTTTTCATTAAAAAATTAATCAATTCTACCTTATTTCTATACAATTAAATATTGGTAATAAATGACATATTTTGGGTAAACTGGATTAAAAGAGGATGAAAGAAAAGAAATAAAAGGATGGAAAAAGGGAAAGAAATGCACGTGTTAAAATGTATCAATTTCAAGCTCATCATTCTTGTCATATTTTATTCCTAGTGACTTAGATTCGTCTCAAGTTGAAATCTACTCAAGCAAAGATTCTTACAAGATCAAAATGCAACCCTATCATTGATCTACCAAGCTAACTAATTGTAATACAAAATGAAAGAAAATAAATTAATTTTACAATTAAAAACTACACTATCTAAATCCTCCCAATCTAAATTTAATCAATAAAATGATAATATTAATACCAACATACCACAAAATTTACTATAAAAAATTGATAAGAAAATCTAATAAAACATAACAATGCTCTAACTATATAATTTTATAATTTAAAATACAATAATACAAGACTATACTATTTTAAAATTTAATATATTTGCCCAAACCAAAAAAGAAATAAAAAAGAAACATAGAATTAAAAAGTCACTTTAGACTTTTATACCTTACAAGTGCGTATGATACATGGAACATGGAACATGGGCTCAAATTCTTTTCATTTCAATCTCCACAATAAAGGGGCATAATAATATTAAACGTGCACATTTTAAAATACCCCTTCCCCACGAATAAAGTAGTGTTATAATGCAAAAGGGACATGCCCATTATAATGATAATAATAATGCGGATGCACGCAATAAATAGAGCCCGTGTTATGATGCAAAATTACACATTAAGTAAAAAAGGCCCAACAATAGATGACGTTCCCTAATAATGGAAATGTGTTAACAAAGAATGCCCAAAGTGGTATATTGCAAGTTTACTCTAAGGGATTCTTAGCCCTTCTTGTTAGATGAACAAGAATATTGCAGTATAATGATTTTTTTAGTTAATGAATAGTTCTTTGAGGTATATCATGGTGGAGTGAGGTTGGAGTTATCAAATGGTAATGCAAATTATAAAAGTTAGAGATGAGCATTTATATAATAAAAAAGGAAAAAGAAAAAAAAGATAATGTTTGTATTTCTAAATTAATGAGTAATACAAATCATTATGTAGTTGGTTCTTTAATGATTTTGTTATTTGTATTGTACGAATAATCATTTTAGATCTTATCATTAAACATACTATGACCCACATTTATATATGGTATGAATCATTATGTCCATAAAATAAAGATAGATAAGTTTGAGAGTTTTGGCCACATGATTTTATGTGTAAATTGATTTTCCAATCTATGCATCCACTCACTAAGGTTGTTGCTAATGGAAGCAAAATCAATTATAGAGATGACAAGTGCCCATGGCTTCTTCCACCCACTTGAAGTATTAGGAAACCTCAGTAAATTAGTTAGAAATACACAAATTAAAAAATATATTTTCTCCTTAAACGATGTTATTTTTAATAAACATTATATTATACATATAATGCCAATGATAATGAGACATATAATATCTTAATGTTATGGTTTAGTACTAGGTAATTGTATTATATACCAACGAGGTTATAAGTTTAAATAATATTGGAGACTTCCAATTATAACTCTCTTTCTAATTGAAAAAAAATAGTGAAATTTAAAGTACACAACTTTTCTTTGAGCATCTAAATAAGAGTAAGTAAGATCACAAAGATGATAGTGTTATTTGCAAAAAGCTAGAAAAGGCACACAATAGGAATTAATTTGACAAAGTAGTTTATGAGGGATACTTATTATTATTGTACAACCCAATGAAATTTTCATGAGCATTGATAATAAAACATAAACAAAAGAAAGACGATCTAATTGATCATGTTTTGATTAGAAAAAGTGAGAAGCGCCCAAAACCATATACAAAACATTCATTCAGGTGACACAGAGGAGTCTCATAATGGGTGAGACATCAGAGGAAAAAAAGAGTAACTAAGTGGAAAGTGTTGCAACAAGAGAAAACATAGAGGGGACCAAGAAAAGACCAACTAATTATCACTCAACAGCTTAAGGCCTTTGATGGTCTACCACTCCTTGTTTAAGATCTCCAACTTGTCCTCGAAGAACATATCGTTAGGAACTCTATTAATGGTAGCCTTCAAGGTGCAAGTGATCTCTTGTTGGGGTTCCCTTTTACCTTTTCTTCCTTGTTAGATCAAGGAGGGGAAACAATAGCAACTTTGTCCCTTTTATGATCAGCCTTCCTTTTCTAATTGACCATGTTAGTATAATATGAACAAAAGATAAATAATCAAGTTGATAATTAGTAGTGGAAGAAAAATCTTTAAAAAAGTGATCAATTTTTCTCCACACACATTGACTTTCACTACATTGTTAGAATGTTGAAGAAAATAAGAGATAGAGAAAATGTCAAAGGTTCTATAAATACACTTCACATGAGTTGAATGATGGTTTGCATCACAACTCCCCTAAGAAAGATAAAATTGTCGCTCACATCCAAATTGTGATACCATTGGACATCATTGTCATTATAGAGCTTGACATCATGCTTACTTATGCAAATGAATTGTTTAGATGAAAGATACAAAACATATCTATATTACATGTTTTTATAAGGTGTCATAGGAAATACTATCATTTCTAGTGAGTGAATGAAATCAAATCCAAGCTTGTTATCTACTATCTTCCCTAATAAAACATCTAATAATAATGATTCTCACTCAATTCAGATTGAATAGGAAGATCTCTCAAAACATACCACATAATATCTCTTAATAAGACAAAAATCCTTATGAGTTATTTTATATAAACATTCGTATCAATATTTATAGGTCTTTTAAGTGTATGTAGACATATAATATGTTCTCTAACACACCATTATTTATAAGATTTGTGTTTGTCATTGAGTTGGAATTGCTCTCCAATGGTTCATTGACTATCACTATCTCAAGATTTATGAGAACCTTACATCCACGTATATTTGGAAGTGACAAGATAAGAATTTATAATTTGTATTTAATATTACATTTTAATGGAAGGTCCTTACCTTGATAAATTCATTAGTACATGTGTGCAATTTGATTCCAAGTGAATATTTTAATGATTCCAAGTGAAACACCCTAGTTTGGTAATGTGTGTGTGAACAATTGTGAAAGCCTATGTATTTTGTCATAATCCTGAAAGAATAAAGGTCACCCCTCAAAAAATGAAGGTATATGCATTGTATAATCGTTAAAAGTTAGAACATTTATAATTATAAAGTAATGTTAAAAAGAAAATAATATACATCTTTTTACTAATTAATTCAATCAATTATATATGACTTAATTTAGATAAAATGTCTTTATTAATTATAATAAAGACATTTTAAAGGAGATGATATTACATACACCAACAAAGTAAAAGACAACCCTACTTCTCCTTATTGGACCTTTTTTAACATTTCTTTATTAGACTTTTTTGAGATAGCAAAAGTTAATATAAATGCTTGACAGCAAAACTGTTTTAGAATGTCTACCAATTATCTTAGTTTTCAAGTCTCCTGGATGGAATTTCTTGTGTTTATTAGAGTGGTTTAGTGATGCTTCATTTTTTAAGGGTGGCGCTGAAATCCAAGTAAAGATACATCTTTCTGTGCCTCAAGTTTTATGACAGATGACACTCCAGAGAGAAGGCAGCCCTGATTCTTAACGTTTTCCTCATGATTCCACTCTGTCTCGTCGGTACGGCATCTATTATACCAATTTAAACCTCCCTTGCTCAGAATAGAATATTTTATAATATGCTTGTTTGTTTCAACCTTCACCTTCAAATACCCTTCATTTCCATTACTTCATGGACACTGTTTTTTGAATACAACAAAAGTTCAAATTTGGGAGTTTTTTAAATACAACAAAGGTTCAATTTTGGGAACTTTTTGTTTCTAAAACTCAATTGCCACCTCAATGGGTGTTCCATGTTTTGCCATGGCTGCCACTCTTTTTCTCTCTTTATTTCTCCTCTATGAATACAGAGTATACCCACATCAGCATAACACATTGGAAGAATGTAGAGATTGTCGAAATGGGCATTCAAGAAGAAGTCTGTTGAGATTAGAGCCCAGACCAAATGACAAGATTCTTGTCCCACAACAATATTCTAAAGCAGTTTGGAATAAAGGGAAAATGTGGGCAGAAAGTAAAGTTAAAGAAGAAGGATTAGTATTAACCAAGTGTGATATATTCTCAGGAAGTTGGGTTAAGGATGAAAGTTATCCTGTTTATGGGTCACAGCAGTCATGCCCATATCTGAGTCCTCAGTTCAATTGCAAAAGCAATGAAAGACCTGATTCTGACTATCTCAAATGGAGATGGCAACCTCAGGATTGCACCATACCTAGGTGAGTCAGATAAAACTCTGCACTGCTTCTTCTTGTTATGTGTTTTGTATTCACCATTCTAAGATCTCTTATGTTTTGTATTCACAGATTGAATGCAGATGATATGCTAAATGTTCTGTATTCTGAAATGTTATGTCTTTTGTATTCATAGATTGAATGCAGATGAGATGTTATATGCTCTGTATTCTGAGATTTTATATGTTTTATGTTCACAGATTCAAAGCAGATGAGATTTTTTATGTTCTGTATTCTGAGATGTTGTATGTTGTATGTTCACAGATTCAATGCAGATGAGATTTTTAATGTTCTGTTTTCTGAGATGTTATATGTTTTATGTTCACAGATTCAATGCAAATGAGATGCTAGAGATTCTGAGGGGGAAGAGGCTCATGTTTGTAGGAGACTCTCTGACTCGAAACCAATGGGAATCTATGGTGTGCATGCTACAAGCAGTCATTCCAGACTCACAAAAATTTGCTTCGCTTGGATACCCTTTTGCAACTTTTAAGGCCCTGGTGAGCAAAATTACTGATATTTTTGTTCATGATAGAACCACCTAGTTTTTTCAAAATGTCAAATTTAGTGGGTTGTATTAACTGTTTGGATTGGGGTGGAGCAATGGGTTCTTATCTATTTTTGCATTGAGATTTTTTTAGTTGGAGATAAGTTTTTTTTTTTAAATTTCCATCACTGGGATCTTACCAAAGTTTCATTGTTTTTTAACTCTCCACCAATTTTTCTTTCCATCACTAGATCTTACCAAAGCTTCCTTGTTTTTTCCAATTTCAAAAATAGACAATGGCTGATAGAATGTTTTTCCATCACTGGCATCTTACCAAAGCTTAAATTGTTTTGGCTGATAGAATTATTTCCATCACTGGGATGTGACCAAATCTTCATTGTAAACATGGTAATGGCTGATAGACATTATTTTCATCACCGGGATCTTAGCTATGCTTCATTATCTTTTTGCACTTTAAAAAATGGGTAATGGCAGATATCATCCCGCAGTGGAACCATCTGTCCCCTGTAGTTGCCACAATATGGAAATATGTGTATCTTATCTCATTCTAATTACATATATAGATATCAAAATACTGCTTTTTTTTGATGATGATAACTTTGTGTTTTATAAGATTTTTTTATAGATTTAATTAAATTAGTTTTGAAGGCATTGATAAATATACAATATAGATAGTTTAAAGTTTACACAATCATCTAAATTGATACAGATAGAAAGATTTTAAATTGATATAGACAGAAAGATTAGAAAGATTATATAGGAACAATTTAAGTTTTGATTTGTTTAGATGATTTATTTTACATTAATAAATAGATTTCATTAGAAAGCTGATGTGATGTCAGATAAACTATCTAAATAAAGAAAACTGTCTAAATAAAGAAACTTTAAAATATATTATGTAAGTTTGTCAGATTTTATTAGAAAGCTGATGTGATATCAGATAAACTATCTAAATAAAGAAATCTTAAAATATATTATTTAAGCTTGTCAGCTTAAAATTCAAATTCAAATTCTTTAAAGCCATTTTGGAGGGAAATTTTTGTCTTGCATTTCAATTTAATTTTGATTTTACATTTGGGTTTGTCCATTGAGTTATCAAATCTATTTAGGATTTATAGTTGACTTTACCTTTCAATCTTAAATTTACTCCAGATTTGTCCTTGAATCCGGCCTTATATCCATTTGGGTACGGAATTTAATTATGTCCTTCTGTACAGAATTACAATGCCAGTGTCGAGTTCTTTTGGGCTCCATTTTTGGTTGATTTGGACAACACATATGTTGGGAATGAATTAAAGAGAGTTCTTCGAATCGACTCCGTTGAAAACAACGCAAATTACTGGAGAGGCGCCGACATCCTTGTATTCAATTCAGCACACTGGTGGTCACATTCAGGCGCTTTGAGATCGTAAGTTCATATTTTTTTAACCTTTTTCTGCTTGATATGCATAAACTCCCACAGCCCAATAGTTTCATACATATCTAAAAGCTTAAATCTAATCCCATATTTCTTTCTGTTAATTTACAGATGGGACTATATACAGTTAGATGGCAAACTATATCAAGACATGGATCCAATGCTTGCCTATGCAAACGGCTTGGCTACCTGGGCAAACTGGATAGATTTCAACATAAATTCTTTCAAAACCCAAGTTTTCTTCACAAGCATATCACCCACCCATTCAAGGTAATTACAGTCTGATTTAAATGGTATATTCTAAATTTTGATTTGTTTAAGCGGTTCTTCAAAGTCACTTTCTTTTCTAATAGAATCTATTTATTAGTGTGATTAAAATTGAACCACTTATACAAATCAAATTGTTTTGAGGCATTTTTTCATTATTGATTTGTATAAATGGTTCAATTTAGAATATGTTGTACCTACATATTACTGTGATTAAAACTGAACCACTTAAACAGATCAAAATAAATTTAGATTATGTTGTTTAAATGGAATCAATAAGAGCAAATCTTTTCCCTACATGATATTGGTTATATTTCATTGGAAATGATTAAATTTTTATTTGTTTAGGTGGTTCTTCAAAGTCACTTTCTTTTTTAATAGAATCTATTTATTAGTGTGATTAAAATTGAGTTACCGCTAATAGTTTCTCTAAAATGACATGCTTGTTCAACAAGATTTATATATTAATATAATTAGAACGGAACTAATTAAACAAATCAAAACTTAAAATATGTTGTTTAAATTTCCCTATATGATATTGGTTATATTTGGGTGGAAAGGGCTAATTGGATATATGATATGAAATTTGAATGCAGCAGGAGATCAAGTGATGGAAATGGGCAAATGTGCATAAAGCAAACAGAACCTATCCAACAAAATGCATTGGGTGAATTGAGTCCAATAGTTCCTCCTCAGACCAGTGTGATGGAGGGCATTCTCCCACAAATGACAGTACCAGTTTCATACTTGAACATTACAAGACTGTCAGATTATCGCAAAGATGGCCATCCTTCTGTTTATACAGATTCGATGGAAGAGCGAAGAAGTCACTCAGATGCGAATGCAGATTGTAGCCATTGGTGTGTATCAGGAGTCCCCGATATTTGGAATGAGTTGCTCTTTTCCTTGCTACAAGGATTGTAGCTGCCAAGGTTGTTTGATTGTAATCAGTTTTGTTAAAAAAGAAGGGAAATTTTTTTGTGTCGAAGGTCTCATGTAAAGGGCTTGTATTTTTAAATGAATTTCCAATTTTTCCAAATAGGATATGCATATTGTTTTTAAATAATATAAATTTTAATATATATAATAAAATCAAATTCCAAAACTATACAAACAAAAGACGGGAATACAAGCAATTCTAAATAAAAATTATAATAATCACACAAAACAATTATATAGACTTGTGGTTGGAGTTTCTTACATGTATAATAGCTTTATTTAATGAAATCGATAATGGAAATTTTTATCATTATTTCAATGTTTATACCTATTGACATTGATGGTAACATTTCATTCATTGTTATTCTTGATTTGTAATTAGCATACATATGTTAAATAATAATATATATAAAATATATTGAGAGATATCAGGGGGTGTCTATTGCACTTTTTATGTGAGAAATTGATAAAAATATACACCTTGAGAAGGATATCTCTCAACGTATTTTATATATATATATATATATATGTATATATATATGCTAGTACGGAATCTTGATGCAACATGTAAGATATTAAATATATTAATCTTTAATAAGTAATATTTACTATAATTTATAATATAATTATAATATTATAGTAAACCTAACCCTAATTAAACTGTAACCCTAACTCTAACTTTAAAATACCTTAATCCTAACAAAACTCTTACTCTTATCTAATTGATTGTAATCATAACCCTAATTGAATCGTACCCCTAACCCTAATTTAAACTTTATTTTAATTGTGACTCTAATTCTTACTTTAACCATAATTATAACACCTCATACCTTATTTGTAATAAGAAATTCTAATGAAAATCTTAGAATATATCATTAACCCTAATCCTAACCCTAGTTAAACCCTTTGAGGCCCGATGTTATCATTTATTTGAGTGTTAAGTATGTCACATTACTTCCTAAAACCATTCAAAGTGTCATGGTTGTAAAAAGATCGAGAAATATAAGATATTTTATATTCAAAGTATAAACATTTGCCATTAACATTCCATAGCAACACACTGGTCCATTATAGTAGCAACTAAATCTATTAAATTATGAGAGAAATGTGTTATTTTAGCCCTTAGCCCAAATTTTGCATTTATCTCTTCAAATTCTACTAATATATTCAAAATATTTAATGTCCCCAAAATATTTAAATGACCTAATTAAATTAATCGATTAAGTGGTCCTAAATTTAATATTAACTTATAGAGCTTTTAATTAATTAATTTAATTATAAAATAAAAAGTAATGAACAACTAATGTCAGCCTAATTGTAACCTTTTGGAAAACTTTCTGGAGCTCTTTATATGGTTGTGGTTTGCATTGTAGATCGTGGAGTTTATTTTCTTGTGTATTTGCAATTCATGTTAGAATTCAGTGTTGTCATCATTTTAGAGGTGCCAGATCCTCCCTATTCTGGTATTCACACTTTTGGTGGGAGTCACTCCTCACCCCATTATGCCTATTGATCTTAATTTGTGAAGTCTCCAGTTGAAGAAATATTTGATGTAATCTGAGAAATATCTTTATAATTTGAGAATACAAATTTATTATGTTTTTAGTGATTCAGCCCATCATTGGAGTATGTTCATTTCTTGCATGTGTCTATAATATTTAATAAAGGATCTAGAGATAGATAACCGCTCTCTAAGAACTGAGTCATTTCATCCTCCAGTCCATATGAGTGTAGTACCGCTCATGGAGGATTGAGTGTCACATGTGAGTGGGAGTCTATAGGTGCCACAACGTACGAGAGAAAGTGAAAGTGTCAGTGTAAGTCTTGGGTTTGATTGTATGAGAATCTTGTTTTTTACCGCACGGGTGGAGGGGTGAGGAGATTCAACCATACACGATGATTTCTTTGTGGTAGATTTGGATGATACAAATGTCATGTATTCGACATTCAATGGATGGCGACCCTTGACCAATACACACAGAGTTTCAAGAGGATGGAATTCTCCTTCGAACTGGATGACAAGAAGGTGATACTAAGAGGAATGTCGAATGGCAGTCCAAGGGAGATTTTGGCAAAGTGAATGGAAGCAATTTTCAGACACGATGATGTTGTTTGGGAAGCACAATGTTTGGTTTCAACCAAATCCCTGAGTCGACAACAATCATACTACCATGATGATGAGCTTTACACAGTATTAGGTAGGCACAGTATGGTCTTTGTAGACATTCCACTAGGTATACCCCCACTTAGAGGTTTTGAAGTATCCAAGCATGTTATCATGATGTCCTATCGCCATCCCAAGAAGTTTAAAGAAGAGATAGAGAAGAGGATCCAGGAAATCCTTGACAAAGGATGGATCATACCCATTTCCAGTCCCTTTGCATCCTTGATAGTGTTGGTGAAGAAGGATGGGACCCTCAGAATGTACATTGAATACTGGGCGTTGAATAAGAAGACCATCAAGAATAGATACCTCATTCTCAATATTGATGAGTTGTTGGATGAATTATACAAAGCAATCTACTTCTCCAAGATTGATCTTTTCTTCAGTATCATCAGATGTGCATGAGAGAGAGAGAGAGGTGTCGAGAAGATATCATCTTGTTTCCACTATGGATACTACGAGTTCTTGGTCATGCCGTTTGGATTGACCAATGCTCCAACCACTTTCTAGTCTTGCATGGACCACATCTTCAACAAGTAGTTGTATAATTTTTTGTTGGTATTCTTTGACGACATACTTATTTACAATAAGATGCGGGAGGAGCATCTAAAGCATTTGGATAAGGTATTAGGAATCATGGAGTCACACTCATTGTTTGAGAAGAGGTCTAAGTGTGATTTTGGGATGACCTAAATTTAATACATGGGACATGTCATCAGTGGCCAAGTGGTTTAGGTGCATCAAAGGAAGATTCAGGAAATTATTAATTGGCCCACACCTAGGACACTCATGGAGCTGCATATATTCTTTGGACTATGCAGTTAAAATAGGAGGTTTGTGAAAGGATTTTCACAGCTAGGGATACCATTGATAGATATCATGAAGAAGGGAGTATTTCATTTGGATGAGGAGATGCAATGATCTTTTGATAGGATGAAGGAAGCTATGAGTACTTGTCCATTTCTCACATTTACAGACTTCAATAAACCCTTTTTCCTTGAGTGTGATGCGTCACTTGAAGGCATTGGTGTAGCCCTGATGCAGGGCTTTCATCCCATTTCTTTTAAGATTTGGAAGCTCTTAGAAGCCAAACAACTTTACTCGATCTATGATAAGATGTTTCTCTCCACCATGCATGTGTTGGACAAGTTTTAACAATACCTTTTTGGATCAAAATTTATGGTGAGGGAAGACCACAATAGTCTAAGATATATCCTGAAGAAAAAGGACTTGAACGAGTGGCAATAGAAATGGGTGAGAAAAATACAAGCATATGAATTTGATATTGATTACATGAAGGGGAAGAAGAATGTGGTGGTCAATGCACTGTCAAGGAAACCTTCCATATGTTGTGTTGTCACATATTTCGATAGATTGAAAGGCTCATCTATTGGTTGACTACTCCAAGAACACCTTTGCATGCCATTTGATGTATGGTCAAGTAAAAGGTAACTGGTATAAGGTGGTGGATGATATTATCTACTACAAGTATAGAATCCCTTTGGTATCCAAATAGAAGATGAAGGAGAAGACTTTGAGAGAAGTTCACGATTCACCCTTAGTAGGACACCCAGGGTACCTCAAGACTTACATGAAAATTTGGGAGAGGTTCGCTTGGAATGGCCTCAAAGATGATGTGCTTTAGTACATGATGGAATGTGCAAGTTGCCAATAGAATAAATGAAAGCACACCTTGCATGCGAAGATACTTCAATCTTTGCAAGTACTCGATTAGAAATGGGAAAGCATATCGATGGAATTCATCATTGAAGTTCCCAGGGTGCAAGGGAAGGAATAAATTTATGTTGCGGTGGATTTTTTGACCAAATATACTTATTTATTTTCCATTCCCATGAGATTTCAGGTAGCTCAATTGGAAGAGTTGTTCTTCCAAGAGGTGTTCCTCTTGCATGGCCTTTCATAGAACATAGTCAACGATAGGAATAGTCCTTTCCTCAGCACTTTCTAAATGGAATTTTTTCACTTGGAAGGTACAGAGTTGTCACCAAGTACAACCTAACACCCACAAAAAGATGGTCAGACATAGATTGTGGACAACTAGTTGGAGGGATACATGAGGAACTACATCATAGTGCAATATAAAGAGTGGATCTATTAGCTTCATTTAGGAGAGAATTGCTACAACACTACCTGTACTGCATGTCAATAGGTATTTCACCCTTCAAAGCTCTATATGGATATGAGGCTTCGTCATTCATGGATCTGGCATTAGATGAATGTTGTGCACCAAGGGCCAAGGGTTGGTTGTAAGAGAGTTTGGATATCCCTGTCTCTCAAGTATAACCTACATCAGGCTCAAAATCAACAGAATATGTACACTGACAAGCACAGGATTGAGAAAAGTTTGAAGTTGGAGATCTGGTCTACCTTTGACTACAACCATATAGATAGTCTTCCTTGAAGAAAAGTGATGTCAAGAAGTTGAAGCCTTGCTTCTATGGACCATACATAGCGGTAAGGAGAGTGGCATAAATTGCCAATGAGTTCAAGCTTCCAGAAGGAAGTCAGATTCACGTTTTTCGTGTTTCATGCCTCAAGAAGGCGGTCAACTAGTGTGTCACAATTTCTAAGGAACTTATGCCTATTGACAAAGAGGGAAAAATTGTATTGGAACTCGCAGATATAACCTAAGTTAGAGAGAGGAAGATGAGGTCATGCACCATGAGGGAGTACCTGTTAGAGTATTATTTCATTTTTACTCTAGTTGCTTAAGCGTCTCTTAGGTGCATTATTAATTAACTCTTAATTAATAATGTGCAACCTAGTATTTCCCTTTTAGGGTTTCGTTCACCTTTTTAAG
>MU228494.1:871248-890236 GCA_018584345.1 Thuja plicata | reverse complement strand
CCCATTGCTAGGCTAGAAGGAGTAAGAATACTACTTTCTTATGCTGCATACAAAGGATTCAAAGTATATCAAATGGATGTCAAGTTAGCATTCCTAAATGGAATACTTGAAGAAGAGGTATACATTGGGCAACCGGAAGGGTTTGTAGATCCAGACAAGAGGAACATAGTATGTAGACTTCACAAAGTATTGTATGGATTAAAACAAGCTCCTAGAGCTTGGTATGAACAACTTCATTCCTATCTAATAAGTATTGGATTTATAAGGACTAGTGAAAACAGTAATCTTTATTTGAAAGAAGATACTGATGCTAACACTTTGATTGCTAAAATATTTTTTGATGACATCATATTTGGAGGCAATGATATGCTATGCAAATCATTTGCTGATGAGATGAGAAAAGAATTCGAGATGTCTATGTTTGTAGAGATCAAGTTCTTTCTTGGTCTACAAATCATTCAACAAAGTGAAGTTATATTCATTACATAGTCCAAATACATCAAAGAGGTCCTGAAAATATTCAAGATGGAAGCTTCCAAACCAGTTGGAACACCAATGGTTACCAGATGTAAGTTAAAAAAGGAAGACAAGACAACAGAGGAAAATTGGACTTTGTATAGATCAATGATTGGAAAACTCATGTATGTTGTACACACTAGACCAGATATTGCACTTGCAATAGGAATTGTTGCTAGATTTTCTGCTAACCCTAGGGAATCACATATGACTGTTGTAAAAATAATTTTAAGATATCTAAAGAATACTGAGGAATTTGGCTTATGGTATAGAAGAGAAGGCAAATTTTAACTTAAGGTGTTTACTGACGCTGATTGGGGTGGAAATCTTGATGACCGAAAGACCACAACTGGAGGAGCATTCTTTATGGGTGATAGACTTGTCACATGAATTAGCAAGAAGCAAGGATGCATCTCTCAGTCTACTGCAAAAGAAGAATATGTTGTTGTTGCTGCAAACTGCTCCAATATTGCATGGATCAAACAATTGCTGGAAGGTATGCATATGAAGATCTCAAAACCAGTGATTATCTATTGTGATAACACCAGTGCAATAAACATTTCCAAGAATCCAGTCATGCATTCCAAGACTAAACACATTGTAATCAAGTATCATTATTTAAGAGAACAAGTTCGAGAAAAAAAGGTGATACTTGAGTATGTGCAATCAAAAGAAAAATTAGCTGATATCTTCACCAAGCCACTGCCCAAGGATACATTTGAGTACCTGAGAAAGAGACTAGGGGTCAAACCCTTGTCTACCAGTCAGTAAAAGAGTGAAGGTTGCATCAGCCTATATATTATCAAAATATCATTCATGTTGATGCGAGCAAAAAGAACATCAAAGCTACATCTATATACAGACATGTATATATTAGAATTGAGCACCAGAGCATATTGTTGTATTGCTGATGGATAAGGGAAATTCAAGGAATATATTATGGATGGAAAGAAAAGATCACTTGACATTAATGATAGATATCTGTAAGATATTTGTTTGGCATTGTTTTCAAAGGGAGAGAAAGTATCCATATTATCACAGTCTTCAGAAAAAGAAGAAAGATTATCCATTATCATATTACTCCAACAGGGAGAGATCCATAGGGGGAGAATTTGTATGAAGGGGTTAATACAAAGGGAGAGTTGCTGACAAGAGACCAAGACATCAAAGAAGAAGAACAATCAAAAGAGAGATATTGACACAAGGAAAGGACACAACACATCAGAACAAGTAACACAGAGAACTGCAAGAATCAAATCTAAGCTAACACAGAGCTTACCGGCGGTCAGACATTTTTATTGGTTATCAAACAAAGATTGGTAGTTTGATGAATCTCAATAAATTGTATTTCATATTGTATTAGAAATAGTATAGTATGATAATATAAGTTTGTTGCCATCAATGCCAAAGGGAGAGATTGATGACATATAACTGATTGAATGTTTGATAATGTTAAGTTGAAGATAATGCAAGACATTAAATCAGTTAATGGTTTGTATTGTCATTGATGTCAACTTGATATCATATGTACGGTCATGTATATAATGCCAAAGAATTTAGAGAATCAATGGAACAAAGATTATGCTTTTAGCAATGCATAAAAGTCAAGTATTCACTAAGTGACAGATAACACCGATGGAATGCACACCATCGGTAAAATCAAAGAACACAAGTCACAGTGATACCTGACAAGCAGAAGACAGTGTTTCTCGACGAAGCAAAATCACAGGATACCCGATGAGCTGAAAACAGAGTTGCCCGACGAGTAAAATCTAATGATGCCTGATGGTGGAGACCCCAAAGCTGACTAGAGTCACACCGATGGAACTGGCAGTTGTCACTGAAAACTAATTATAGAGTTGACCGATAGAACAGAGAGTTCATAAAATGACAAAATATCTAGCTGGCAAGAGCTAAAGATAGACTTAACTGGTTGTTTTCATTGTTTTATTCGACTAGAGTTAAGTGATTGATTTAAAGAAGATTTGTACAGTTGGAAAAAAGATAACTACAAGATAAATCAAGAGTTATGCTTTAAATCAGATTGGCTGGATTGTTTTTCACACCAAGAATCAAGAATCAAGAAACGGTGAATGTCATGTCTATATAAGAGACAAGCTTAATTCATTTCTGCAATCACATGAAGGGGATGAAGGGGATGAATAGAAAGAGGATGTTGAAGAGAAACTGATGAAGGATAACTTCATACAGTCCTGATCAATCAAGCTAAAGGAGAGCTAAATAATTCTACAGACACTGAAAAATAGTGAAGCACAACATCATAGAGTAGAAAGTGTGAAGCACAAAGAATTGAATTGATACATTGATCAAAGAGGTAATGTACTTAAATAGATATGAAAATCTGCAATTCAAGTTGCATTAGAAACATGTCATTGTGTTTCAGTTTAACCATTGAAGCATCAAGTCTCTTAATAGACCAGGACTTAACAGTCTTCTATATATTGAGGTACATCCCAAGGAGTGCCAAAAAGGTTGATTCATGAAAGTAGCATTGGACTTTCCAGATACCTATTGACAGTCTAAGAAGAAGGTTGATTCAAGGATGGTAGCAAGATTTTCCTAAAGCCTATTGACGGTCTAAGAAGGAGGTTGATTCAAGGATGGTAGAAAATAGATGTCTGATACTAAGTGACAACCTCTATGTATAAAATCCTCTAACAAGGTCAAACCTAACAGTGTGTTTGTAACCTTTAATAGGGTTGGCTCCTAACAGGGCTCACTTCAGAAGAGTGAAAATTTGGGGTACCGATCCTAGTGGTTTTTTCTCTTAATAGGGTTTCCACATTAAAATCCATGTGTTATGTGTGTATGGTTTATTACTTTACTATTTTACATTTCACATATGCATTTCTAGATTGATCGGTATACTCTGCATATTTACTGAGTGTCGGTAAATAGTTATACTGCTTATTGGTAATCAAGGAGAATAAGGGCAGAAAAGGAAAACCAACAGACAGTTAAATCATTATTAGTATTTCATGGCATGCATCTTATAGGGACTTAATAATCTGAGATTTATTGATTGGTGGTTAAGTTTAAAGATAAGTTTTTGAAGCCACTGATTCACCCCCCCCCTCTCAGTTATTACTAACATATCTTTGGCCTTGCATACTGAACCAATTTCGTCCCTATATGGATTATGTATATGTATTGTTATATTATTCCCTCTGGTAAGTATTGGTAAATTTAGATTCATTATGCATTTGTGTTAGACCTGTGAGCATGTCTGCACATTTAGAAGTTGTCGTAGTTGTCATGGATGATTTAACTAAAGTGTTTAATTTAAAGTATTTTGGGGTTTTTAATATTATTTTTATTTACCAGATTATTTGTAGTAGTTGGATTCTATTGGAAATTGAATCATTCAAGAGTTCATTGAGGTTTTCATTTATGGCAAGACAACAGTTATGTATGGTTGCTTGGAGTAGAACACAATTTTGGCACTAAGGTTTTTAAAATGACTAAGTCCAGAATACACTTTACTGGATACAAGAGTACAATTTTTGGTAGCGAGCACTGTGTATGATGAATGAAGATATGCGAGCTTAAAGGAATTTTTTTTGGATGTGGTAGACCTTCAATTAAGGTCGATTGAGTTTCGAAGTTCAGAGATGGAAGATACAGATGATTGAAGTCATGCGAAGACAGTTAGACAATGAGACAAAGCAATTGAATGGCCGTGATGATTGAGGGAGTGCAACGTGGAATCCAAATGTGATAATTTTTATTTGGATTAGGTATTACCTCTATTTTTGGTAATGTATGATCACTGACTTTGTATTTGAGTTTTGTATAAGTTTTGATCATGTTTTGTGATGTATTTGGGAGCCGATTGAGTATGAGATAAAGTATACATATGGAAAGGTTTTGAGAAGTGAAGTATGGATGATGGATAATGTATGATGGAATGGATGAATGCATTATGATGTTACGATCTGATCGAAGGTGATGTGAGCTACAACTAGATCTACTAAAGAATAGAAGATGCTTGTATAAATTTATTTATGATAAGTCATTGTAACGGAGACAAATTTTTTATTGTAAGAGTAGTGTGCTTAGTGTATACCTTTAATAGGGTTTTTTATTCCTTTAACAAGGAAATGTACTAATGTAATATATATCTCCTAATAGGGCTAGGTCTCCTAACAGGAACACAATACTTTTAGTGCATATTTGTGGGTACCATCCCCACCGGGGTTTTCCCTTGGCCAAGGTTTCCTCGAGAACAAAATCATGGTGTTATGAGCTATGTACTTTATGCTTATGTTCTTTTAATTTCATTATTTATTTGGTTAATTATGGAATCTGATAAGTTTAATTCTAAAGTGTTGGAATACTGATTCACCCCCCTCTCAGTATTACTTAATCCTAATAATTGGTATCAGAGCTTTTGGCCCTTGGAGAGAAAGTCTATCTGCTTAAGGGATATCAAGATGGATTTTGCAAGTTTGGAAGAAAACTTTGAAGTAACACCAGAAGACCTTGATAAGGCTAAAGAAGAAAATGGTGACTTGAAATTCAAATTGAGAAGAGCAGAAGGTTTCATCAAGAAACTTAAGGAACAACTTGAACTATCTAGGAGTCAGAGACAAGATCTTATGGAGAAGATAAAAGAAGATTCAGACAATGATACATCATATAAGATAAAAAAAACTTGAACAAGAGAAAGATGATTTAAAGCATGATCAAGAAACTACTTCAATTTAGATGGATAAAAAAATTCAGAGAGAAAAAGATGAAAGAACCAAAGTTGAAGAAATCCTAAAGAATGCAAATGTTCATATGGGAAAATGCATATTAAACTTGATGACTACAAAACCAAGTATCATGAAATAGAAAAAAATAATCTAATCATAAAAGGAGAACTTGTTGAGGCTAAGAAAAACATTGAAAAACTTCATATGAACAGTGACAAGATTGATGAGCAGAGAGGGACATAAACCTAAAGGAGACATGACTAGAGTTGGCTTTAGTGAAGCTGAATTTTCTAAGACTCGAGAAGAAAAATTTGAAGTGAAGATTGCTGAAGAAAGACCTATTCACGAAGAACCTATAAAATAGAGCAGACCTTTAAGAGGCAGACACTTTGGATGAAACAAAGTTGGACACATGAAGAGAGACTGTAGAGGTAAAATTCCTTACAAACCCTTTTCTGGTTATTTTTTTAATTACTATGAATATGGACACAAGAAGACAAAATGCAAGAAGCCTAGTCAATCAAGAACCAAGCAAGATTACATTAGAGATGAAATAACAACTAAAATCACATGTTACAATTACAATAACTTTGGGTACATCGCAAAGTATTGTAAGTCGCAGATTAATCAGAAAAAACCACCTCCTACATGCTACAAATGTAATAATCCAGGACACATAGCGAAGTTTTACAGGTATAATGGAACTATGAACAGAAGTAGACCTCCACCTATTGTTGTGAAGAAGAACATTGGTGATACTAGTAAGAGTCTTGCAAAGTGCATGAATGAATTTAACATTCATTTCAAAGTAGAAGATATAAACAGTGGTAAGGTATGGAAGGTAAAGGAACCAAGTGAAGAAAAGGCTTAGGGAGAGTCAGTAGATGCTACTGAATCTTCACCTGATGTTAACATTTCTATATCAACCTAGATGGCCAAGCATAGCTTTAGGGGGAGCATTGGAGAGCTACATCAGAAAACTATCCAACCCTTCTTTATGTGGAATAAGCTCTTGTGAGCTTAGGGAGATTATGTTTGAATATTATGGAACATATATCTATGCTCGCATAGCTTTACAATCTATATCCTGTGATTTCCAGATTGTTCGTTGATTGGATCATTTGTAGAGATGAGTTATTTGGAACTATGTCATTTCTTTATGTAGCGAAGTATAAGGATAGATAAAAGAACCTATCTATTCACTATTCAAAGAGAAGAGTTCAAGCAACGTAGTGATTTGTGCAAGAATACTAAAGAAGATAGGGCATTAAACAATTAACAAACAAGAATTCATGGGTTCAACAATCAAAACTAGGTATTTAGACCACTCATGAACTTGTGAAAATGGATACACCTTTGATCTTTGATGTTAATGAATAGCCTAGATACAAGTTCAAGAGGCATCCTTGAAAATCCACAGAGTACAACCCTGAAGGAGTGTTTTCTCAGACGCCCTAATAAGTTCTACCTAGAGAGGATATTAGGGCATATATCCATTGCAAGTATGAGTCTCTAGGAGAATTTGTGTTCTTCAATGAAATGAAGGACATGATCAAAGAGGATGGAAAGTGGAAGGATTAGTTCTCTCATCTTGAGAACCTAAGTGTAATGAAAATGACAGAATTTTATGATTTTGACAAAGAAGAATGTTTCAAGATCCTATTAAGCAGAGTACATGACAAATTATTTTGGATTGGTGAGAAGCCTGTAAATATTTGCAGTGAGTTGATCCATGACATTACTGGTCTGGATAATTTTGGAGTCATCCATGTTGCAGAGAAGACTACCAAGGAACTAGTGGAAACCCTAACTTACTAATGTTAATCCCTAAGTTCTATTGATGATTAGTGACCCACACTTAGTCATTTACTTAGGCAGTTTTAGTTGGTTATCACTATGGCCGAGCTAAACATTCAAGGCCGAGCAACATTGCCGAGCAAGTTTTAGGTTGCCGAGTTACATCATGCCGAGCCGAGTAGAATATTAAGTGTCGAGCGTCATAGATGTGTTGTGCCAAGCAAAACAATTTTTGCATACATGTTAGGATTAATTCAAACTTTGATGTAATCAGTTAAGGCCGGCTTGTATGAGATCTGAGCTGACATTTGTACGCATTTAATATTTGTCTACTGAGTTAATTTTGCATTTAATTATTTTATACTATGCATGGCATGGAGCCAATCAAGATATCAGAATGCATTAGAGGTATAAACAATAGATCTTGATCGTTGATCTAGATCTCGCCGCCATATTTGAAAAGATATAATAAGACATGGCTTCTAACCCTAATACAGAGAGTGTAGAGAGATATATAGAGAAGGGTTGTGTGTTCATAAGAGACGAACAACAAGTTATTTTGAGGAGAAACCCAAATCAAGTAGAATGACAGAGTAGTGATAAGCAGAGAAAAAACATATCAGATTAAGAGATCATAGAGGTTATTGGAAAGAGAAGATCCATCATCAGCATCTGAGTGCATAACGAAGGATCACTACTTGGAACATTCTAACAGGTGTATCAGGTTAAATCTCTTAACAAAGTGGTTTTAGCAGGCCCTTTCAAATCTCTTAGTTGAGTGCTTACTTAAATGTAAGTTGAAATCCTTTAACAAGGTAGATTGCAATGATATGTAGTTCTTGATAGAACAGACCTTTAACCAGGTAGATTGCATATTGTAATCAAACTTTTGTAGCCCTAACAGGCACACTTTATTGTTGCAATAGTGAAAATCTTGTGCGTATCATCCCCACCCCAGGTTTACCTATTTGGGTTTCTGGGTTACCAAAATTTTGTGTTGTGAGTTACATATTTGATGTTATGGATGTTATCTGATGTTAGGCTAATTTCATATATGAATGAATGTGGATGAATCTTCTTTAAGTGGTTAAGTTTTTAAAGATCTAATTCACCCCCCCCTCTCAGTATCTTGCTTTCCCATTCTTGTACTTCACCCAATTGGTATCAGAGCACAGTTCACCTACAAAATATTTGAATCAGCTTGTGAGTACAGATCTTGAGATGGAGGTTTACAAGTTGGGAAAAGTCATTGAGAATCAGAAGATTGAGATCCAGCTAGCATTACATTAGCTTGAGATAGCAAGACAAGAACTGAAGAAATCATTGACAGCTAGGAAAGATTTGGCCAAACAAATGAATGATACTCATTACCAGCAAGATGATACTGCAAATCTATTTTAGAATGAAGATTCCACTGAGAGTGATGCAGCAATTGTAGATCTACTGGAAAAGAACAATGCACTATGTGAAGAAGTTAGAAACTTGAAAAGAGAACAAGAAATGCCGACAGTGAGACTGTGTGAAGTATTGGAACAAAAGAAGAAAGCTGAAGACGACAAAACTATGGTAGAGAAGACAAAAGAGTAATATCTGTCAGACTTGATGAAAGGACACATGATGTGCAGATGATGACAATCAATCAAGTTGACATGGAAAATCAACTGCTACTTGCAAATCAGGAAATTAGTAGGAAAGATATGGAAATGATAAATCTGAGATCTGAGAACAATCAATTGAAAGATGACTTGAGATCTAAGAAGGAACTTAATGAAAGGTTGAACAAACCCAATGAAGCTTTGACTCATTTTGAGAATCTGATGGAAGCATCAAGAAGGTCAAAAGATTCTTCTGGATTAGGTCACACTGAACCAAAGACATCTGCTAAGAAAGGAGAATCATCTAAGAATGGTGAAAGGAGGAATGCAAAGACAAAGCACAACAAGCTTGTTTTCCACCACTGTGGAAAACCAGGTCATACATAAAACATTTGCTGAAGCAAGAAAGGTAAGTCCAATCCTAAATCTAATTTCAATGGTTACTGTTTTAATTACAAGAAATTTGGACATAAAGAACATGAATGTTGGGCTAAAGCAAGTGATGCACCCCCCAAACCAAGATTTAATGGTTATTGTTACAAGTGTCAGAATCATGGTCATAAGGCATAGGACTGTAGATCCAATGCTAAATAGCAATGGACATGAAAGACATAATCAAAAGCATCTAAGAGTGGTAACACTTACAACTGGGATTATAATACTAGACAGATTTGTCATTACTGTGAAGAATATGGACATGCACCTGAAGATTTCTTAAAGACACATGTCAGAGGGAAATCTAAGAGTTGGATGTATGGAAGCTTAGTCTATATTAGTTGTTTGAAGATAGGACACACTAAGAGAGAGTGTAGGAACAGAGTTCCTACTCCTACTTTTGAAGAAGTAAGAGCACAGATGAACCGGACATGGGTAAGGAAAACAGAGCCGAGCAGCAGTGAATCCACTGAAGCTGAGGTCACCCAATCCAATGGATCAGGTGATCACACCATCTCCAATTGAGCAATAGAGGTATGTAAGGAACTGTATTCAAATTTTAAAATATTACATCAGTTCCTAATATATAAATGTGCCAAAGTCCATATCTCCATATGATAAGATGTACCAGGACATGTTTGTGACAAATGCCGAGAAGAGTTTCCTGTACTAAATGTGCCGAGTTGGTTGGCCGAGTAAGACGTGTGATGGCTGAGTGAGGTAAGCCGAGTGGTATGCAAGTTGTGTTAGTCAGCCAATGACAACTGGCTTGCACTAACTTAACAGGAAAAATATTTAATTCTTACCTACCTTGACCTTTCGAGTCTATATATGAAAGAACGGTCTATTATTCACTTTTACCTTGTGATTTTTCCATTTACAGAGTGATCAAAGAAGTTTTAGATTTGATCTAAGCAAAGTTTGTTTTGATAATTTCATCAGTGTGCCCCGGAAACCCTAAGTTGAACAATGCAAAGTGTTTTCTTGCCAAGGTACCCTGTTCTTCATTTTTGAACCCTAACCTCAAGAGATTATGGCTTCAAGTTCTTCCACACCAGTCAAGGGAATGGAGGAGGATTTGAATCAAATTAAGCTTGTAAGGAGTGATGCATGCGCACCACCAAAATTTTGTGTCATTCTAGAAAGCGCAATTATGAGTGATTTGAACAGAGCCCTCTCAACGATCTCGCCAAAGGTACTTATGATTCACGATGTTAGGTCATGTTACATGGTTAAAATTGGTGAATTGGGCAATAGTGAATTGAGAAATTCCTATGACAAACTATGTGAGAATGGAATTCTGAAGGACAAATTCAAACATCTAGACGAGAAAGGGTTAACTCGTGCCCTAGATTTTCTGACAGAATTCAAGGATGAATGGATTAAGGTTGTCCTAAGCCAAGTTCATAATATGCATATGTGGCTAGACAATGGACCAGTAAAGATCACAAAAGATATTATTCATAGAGTTACTGGGTATCCCATTATCAGTGGAAAATGGACTATGAGAGACAAATTAGGGAAGGCACTTTAGCTCAAGTGATTCCTGAGCTAACCAAGAAGCAGAGATCAAAATTTGTTGAAGAGTATATGCACAAATTTCTACCTAAACAAAGAGGTTATGCTATCTTGAAGAATGATATTGAAGGGATAGTACAACAGAGTACTAGAATTTGGAAGGAAGTTTTTGGATTGAGTGTTCCAAAAGAAATGAGAACTGATGAAGGGACATCTGAGCCGAAGGATAAGGAAACTGAATCTACTCTTGTACCACAGATTTCCATAGTTCACGTTTCAACTAAGTCTGAGAAGACTAAGATAGATGCACAAAATCAATCAGAGACAGTTAACACTGTTGATCTGACTATTGAAAGTCTGATTGATGTGATAATTGATGACTCTAGCAATCTGGATGTCGAGGGTCAGAATGAGCCAAGGGACTCAACACTTGATTCACCTATCAAGGCAACTGAGGCTGAAGAAGACAAGATTACAGAAGAAGAAGAAGAAGAAAGAACTCAAGAGGAACCTAAGGATAAGGATGCTCAAGAAGAAGAAGAAAAGGAGAAAACAATTGAACAAGAGGTAATTGTACAACATTCACCTATTTTAGAGGTTGTACAGTTAGTACTAGATAGTAGTGAGGAGATAACAGACACTAATAGTGAGCCTAATGAAAAAGAGGCAATGCAAGTGTTGGTTGATCTACCACACTCTGCATCATCAAATCCCATTGGAACAAAGACAAGAAGTATGCCTGATCAACAGGCAATTTTGACTGAACTTAAAGATGCAATGGTATCAACTATTGATTTTGGAAAAGGTATTGTAGAAACTAAGCCGAGCAGTAGTTCGCCTGAATTCAAGAGAAGGAAAGTTATGACGAATAAGGCTCTGATTGTAGATGTCACATTAGAAGAAGTTATTGTGATTCCACCATGGGATTCCAATGTTTTGTCTTATGAACAGATTGAGACTCTTCAGGAGTTACTTAAGAGGAAGAAAAGAAAGGAGGAACTAAAAAGGGAGCAAAAGCAAAAGCAAGTGCTACATGACATAAAAGACATATTTGTAAAGGATTTTGACATGGAGGACGAGAATCCTCAAGCCCATATTCTTGAATAGCTAATTCACATTGTGCAAAAGGTAAATGATGACAATATTGAAGCCAATGAGAAACTATTGCAATGGTCCAAGAGGAAATTTGAGAACAAGGTACTTGCCAAAATCTCAGGAGAGATTGCAGTTAAACAGGTCAAACTTTCTTCTTTGATAGAAACTTTAGAAGGGGTTGCAACAAATGTCTATTCATTGTATAAGAGGTTAGCTGATGTTGAATTCTTCACAAAGGATAATCAACAGGCTCTAGAGAAATTGCAACTAGACCTTAGGTCAACTGGAAGTTCGTTGAGTATGGATGCTACCACTAGCTCCTTAAATTTTAATAGGCTGACTTATGCTCAAAGGAGGATAGTTGAGCTCATGGCTGAAGATGGTCGGATTAGGACCAAGTTGATTACTATTCAGAAAAGTCTGATACCTCATCTGGAGGTCATTCAGAAAGAAATCTTATCTGGAAATGAATTGATTAAGAGAGACTCTCATCTCTCAGCTACATAAAGCTTAGTAAGTCTAGCTGTTGAGCTAGGAGTGAAAATAGAGGTTATGAAGTTTGTCAAAGAAAGTTGGGACTCTGCCTTTGATTCTACCTTACAACTTCATAAACAATTTTTGGACAAGTATAACTTGACCCCACCAGCTATCATTGACAAAATCAAGGGGGAAACTCAAGCAGATCAATAACATGACTGACAAGGATACAGCTTAAAGGAGATCAATACAGGTATCCATGTGTAAATTTTTTTTTTTTTGCAGGCATGTATACTATGTAAAGTTTTGTATATAGTATGATGTATATTCCTAGGGGTAGTATAGTAAGTACTTAGGAAATATTTTGAATGGAATGAATTGTAATGATAAGTGTGTTTTTGCCACTAATATCAAAGGGGGAAATTGTTAATCCCTAAGTTCTATTGATGATTAGTGACCCACACTTAGTCATTTACTTAGGCAGTTTTAGTTGGTTATCACTGTGGCCGAGCTAAACATTCAAGGTCGAGCAACATTGCCGAGCAAGTTTTAGGTTGCCGAGTTACATCATGCCGAGCTGAGTAGAATATTAAGTGTTGAGCGTCAGAGATGTGTTGTGCCGAGCAGAATAGTTTTTGCATACATGTCAGGATTAATTCAAACTTTGATGTAATCAGTTAAGGCTGCCTTGTATGAGATCTGAGCTGACATTTGTACGCATTTAATATTTGTCTACTGAGTTAATTTCACATTTAAATTTTTTATACTATGCATGGCATGAAGCCAATCAAGAAATCAGAATGCATTAGAGGTATAAACAATAGATCTTGATCGTTGATCTAGATCTTGCCGCCAGATCCAAAAAGATATAATAAGATGGCTTCTAACCCTAATACAAAGAGTGTAGAGAGAAAGAGATATACAGAGAAGGGTTATGTGTTCATAAGAGATGAAAAACTAGTTATTTTGAGGAGAAGCCCAGATCAAGCAGAATGACAGAACAATGATTAGCAGAGAAAAGACATATCAAATTAAGAGATCACAAAGGTTATTGAAAAGAGAAGATTCGTCATCAGCATCTGAGTTCATAATGAAGGATTACTACTTGGAACATTCTAATAGATGTATCAGGTTAAATCTCTTAAGAGAGTGGTTTTAGTAGGTCGTTCCAAATCTCTTAGCCGAGTGCTTACTTTATTGTAAGTTGAAATCCTTTAACAAGGTAGATTGTGATGATTTGTAGTTCTTAATAGAACATACCTTTAACCAGGTAGATTGCATATTGTAATCAAACTTTTGTAGCCCTAACAGGAACACTTTATTGTTGTAGTAGTGAAGATCTTGTGGGTATCATCCCCACCCCAATTTTACCTATTTAGGTTTCTGGGTTACCCAAAATTTTGTGTTGTGAGTTACATATTTGATGTTATGGATGTTATCTGATCTTAGGATAATTTCATATATGTATGAATGTGGATGAATCTTATTTAAGTGGTTAAGTTTTTAAAGATCTGATTCACCCCCCCCCTCTCAGTATCTTGCTTTCCCATTCTTGTACTTCCAACGATTGGTATCAAAGAACAGTTCATCTACAAAAGCTTTGAATGAGCTTGTGAGTACAGATCTTGAGATGGAGGTATACAAGTTGGGAAAATTCATTGAGAATCAGAAGATTGAGATCCAGCTAGCATTACATCAGCTTGAGATAGCAAGACAAGAACTGAAGAAATCATTGACAGCTAGGAAAGATTTGGCCAAACAAATGAATGATACTCATTACCAGCAAGATGATACTGCAAATCTATTTTAGAATGAAGATTCCACTGAGAGCAATGCAACAATTGTAGATCTACTGGAAAAGAAAAATGCACTATGTGAAGATGTTAGAAACTTGAAAAGAGAACAAGAAATGCCGACAGTGAGACTGTGTGAAGTATTGGAACAAAAGAAGAAAGTTAAAGATGACAAAACTATGGTAGAGGAAGGCAAAAGAGTAATATCTGTCAGACTTGATGAAAGGACACATGATGTGCAGATGATGACAATCAATCAAGTTGACATGGAAAATCAACTGCTACTTGCAAATTAGGAAATTAGTAGGAAAGATATGGAAATGATAAATCTGAGATCTGAGAACAATCAATTGAAAGATGACTTGAGATCTGAGAAGGAACTTAATGAAAGGTTGAACAAACCCAATGAAGCTTTGACTCATTTTGAGAATTTGATTGAAGCATCAAGAAGGTCAAAAGATTCTTCTGGATTAGGTCACACTGAACCAAAGACATCTACTGAGAAAGGAGAATCATCTAAGAATGGTGAAAGGAGGAATGCAAAGACAAAGCACAACAAGCCTATTTGCCACCACTGTGGAAAACCAGGTCATACAGAAAACATTTATCGAATCAAGAAAGGTAAGTCCAATCCTAAATCTAAGTTCAATGGTTACTGTTTTAATTGCAAGAAATTTGGACATAAAGCACATGAATGTTGGGCTGAAGCAAGTGATGCACCCCCAAACCAAGATTTAATGGTTATTATTACAAGTGTCAGAAACATGGTCATAAGGCACAAGACTATAGATCCAATGCTAAACAACAATGGACATCAAAGACATAATCAAAAGCATCTAAGAGTGGCAACACTTACAACTGGGATTATAATACTAGATAGAATTGTCATTACTGTGAAGAATATGGAAATGCACCTGAAGATTGCTTAAAGACACATGTTAGAGGGAAATATAAGAGTTAAATGTATGGAAGCTTAGTCTATTTTAGTTGTTTGAAGATAGGACACACTAAGAGAGATTGTAGGACAAGAGTTCCTGCTCCTACTGTTGAAGAAGTAAGAGCACAGATGAACCGGACATGGGTAAGGAAAACAGAGGCGAGCAGCAGTGAATCCACTAAAGCCGAGGTCACCCAATCCAATGGATCAGGTGATCACACCATCTCCAACTGAGCAATAGAGGTATGTAAGGAACTATATTCAAATTTTAAAATCTTACATCAGTTCCTAATATATAAATGTGCCAAAGTCCATATCTGCATATGATAAGATGTACCAGGACATGTTTGTGAAAAATGTCAAGAAGAGTTTATTGCACTATAGATGTTGAGTTGGTTGGTAGAGTAAGTCATGTGATGGCCGAGTGAGGTAAGCCAAGTGGTATGCAAGTTGTGTTAGTCGGCCAATGACAGCTGGCTTGAACTAACTTAACGGGAAAAATATATAATGCTTACCTACCTTGACCTTTCGAGTCTATATATGGAAGAACGGTCTATTATTCACTTTTACCTTGTGATTTTAAGCATTTACAGAGCGATCGAAGAATTTTTAGATTTGATCTAAGTGAAGTTTGTTTTGATAATTTCTTTAGCGTGCCATCGACAACTCTAAGTTGAACAGTATGAAGTGTTTGCTTGCCGAGGTACCCTGTTATTCATTTTTGAACCCTAACCTCAAGAGATTATGGTTGCAAGTTATTATGTGCCAGTCAAGGGAATGGAGGAGGATTTGAATCAAATTAATCTTGTAAGGAGTGATGCATGCACACCACCAATTTTTCATTTCGTTGCATTAAGCGCAATTATGAGTGATTTGAACGGAGCCCTCTCATCGATCCCGCCAAAGGTACTTATGATTCACGGTGTTAGGTCATGTTACATGGTTAAAATTGGTGAAGTGGGAAATAGTGAATTGAGAAATTCCTATGACAAACTATGTGAGAATGGAATTTTGAAGGATGAATTCAAACATCTAGCCGAGAAAGGGTTAACTCGTGCCCTAGATTTTCTGATAGAATTCAAGGATGAAAGGATTAAGGTTGTCCTAAGTTGAGTTCATAATATGCATATGTGGCTAGACAATGGACCAGTAAAGATCACAAAAGATATTATTCATAGAGTTACTGGGTATCCCATTATCAGTGAAAAATGGACTATGAGAGATAAATTAGGGAAGGCAATTTAGCTCAAGTGATTCCTGAGCTAACCAAGAAGCAGAGAGAAAAATTTGTTGAAGAGTATAACCAAAAATTTCTACCTAAACAGAGAGGTTATACTATCTTGAAGAATGATATTGAAGGGATAGTACAACAAAGTACTAGAATTTGGAAGGAAGTTTTTGGACTGAGTGTTCCAAAAGAAATGAGAACTAATGAAGGGACATCTGAGCCGAAGGATAAGGAAACTGAATCTACTCTTGTATCACAGATTTCGATAGTTCACATTTCAACAGAGTCTGAGAAGACTAAGACAGATGCACAAAATCAATCTGAGACAGTTAACACTGTTGATCTGACTATTGACAGTCCGATTGATGTGATAATTGATGACTCTAGAAATTTTGATGTCGAGGGTCAGGATGAGGCGAGGGACTCAACTGTTGATTCGCTTATCAAGGCAACTAAGGCTGGAGAAGACAAGAGTACAAAAGAAGAAGAAGAAAGAACTCAAGAGGAACCTAAGGATAAGGATGCTCAAGAAGAATCAACAAAGGAGAAAACAATTGAACAAGAGGTAATTGTATAGCATTCACCTATTTTAGAGGTTGTAAAGTCAGTACAAGATATTAGTGAGGAGATAACAGACACTAATAGTGAGCCTAAAGAACAAGAGGCAATGCAAGTGTTGGTTGATCTACCACACTCTGCATCATCAACTCCCACTGGAACTAAGATAGGAAGTATGCCTGATCAGCATGCAATTTTGACTGAACTTAAAGATGCAATGGTGTCAACTGCTGATTCTGTAAAAGGTATTGTAGAAACTAAGCCGAACAGTAGTTCACTTGATTTCAAGAGAAGGAAAGTTATGAGGAATAAGTCTCCGATTCTAGATGTCACATTAGATGAAGTTATTATGATTCCACCATGGGATCCCAATGTTTTGTCTTATGAACAGATTGAGACTCTTCATGAGTTACTTAAGAGGAAGAAAAGACAGGAGGAACTAAAAAGGGAGCAAAAGCAAAAGCAAGTGCTACTTCACATAAAAAGACATATTTGTAAAGGCTTTTGACATGGAGGATGAGAATCCTCAAGTCCCTATTCTTGAATAGCTAGTTCACATTGTGCAAAAGGTAAATGATGACAATATTGAAGCCAATGAGAAACTATTACAATGGTCCGAGAGGAAATTCGAGAACAAGGTACTTGCCAAAATCTAAGGAGAGATTGCAGTTAAATAGGTCAAACTTTCTTCACTGATAGAAACTTTAGAAGGGGTTGCAACAAATGTCTATTCATTGTATAAGAGGTTATCTGATGTTGAATTCTTCACAAAGGATAATCAATAGGCTCTAGAGAAATTGCAACTAGACCTTAAGTCAACTGGAAGTTCATTGAGTACGGATGCTACCACTAGCTCCTTACATTTTGACAGGCTGACTTATGCTCAAAGGAGGATGGCCGAGCTCATGGCTGAAGATGGCCAGATTAGGACCAACTTGATTACTATTTAGACAAGTCTTATACCTAATATGGAGGTCATTCAAAAACAAAATCTTATCTGCAAATGAATTGATTAAGAGAGACTCTCATCTCTCAACTGCAAAAAGCTTAGTAAGTCTAGCTGCTGAGCTAGTAGTGAAAATAGAGGTTATGAAGTTTGTCAAAGACAGTTGGGACTCTGCCTTTGAGTCTACCTTACAACTTCATAAATAGTGTTTGGACAAGTATAAATTGACCCCACCAACTATTAGTGACAAAATCAAGCGGGAAACTAAAGGAGATCAGAACAGGACTGACAAGGATAGAGCTTAAAGGAGATCAGTACAAGTATCCATGTGTAAATATTTTTTTTTTGCAGGCATGTATACCATGTAAAGTTTTGTATATAGTATGATGTATATTCCTAGGGGGAGTACAGTATGTACTTAGGCAATATTTTGAATGGAATGAATTTTAATGATAAGTGTTCTTTTGCCACTAATATTAAAGGGGGAGATTGTTAATCCCTAATTTCTATTGATGATTAGTGACCCACACTTAGTCATTTACTTAGGTAGTTTTAGTTGGGTATCACTGTGGCTGAGCTAAACATTCAAGGTTGAGAAACATTGCCAAGCAAATTTTAGGTTGTCGAGTTACATCATGCCTAGTCAAGTAGAATATTAAGTGTCGAGAGTAAGAGATGTGTTGTGCCGAGTAGAACAATCTTTGCATACATGTCAGGATTAATTCAAACTTTGATGTAATCAGTTAAGGCCAACTTGTATGAAGGGTTGTGTGTTCATAAGAGATGAACAACAATTTATTTTGAGGAGAAGCCCATATCAAGTAGAATGACAGAGTAGTGATAAGCAGAGAAAAGACATATCAGATTAAGAGATCACAGAGGTTATTGAAAAGAGAAGATCTGTCATCAGCATCTGAGTGCATAACGAAGGATCACTACTTGGAACATTCTAACAGGTGTATTAGGTTAAATCTCTTAACAGAGTGGTTTTAGCAGGCCGTTCCAAATCCCTTAGCCAAGTGCTTACTTTACTGTAAGTTGAAATCCTTTAACAAGGTAGATTGTAATGATCTGTACTTCTTAACAGAACAGACCTTTAACCAGGTAGATTGCACTTTATAATCAAACTTTTGTAGCCCTAATAGGCACACTTTATTGCTATAGTAGTGAAGATCTTGTGGGTATCATCCCCACCCCAATTTTACCTATTTAGGTTTCTGGGTTACTAAAATTCTATATTGTGAGTTACATATTTGATGTTAGGGATGTTATCTGATGTTAAGTTAATTTCATATATGTATGAATGTGGATGAATCTTCTTTAAGTGGTTAAGTTTTTAAAGATCTGATTCACCCCCCCCCCCTCTCAGTATCTT
>MU228494.1:819007-870485 GCA_018584345.1 Thuja plicata | reverse complement strand
GTCACACTGAACCAAAGACATCTGCTGAGAAAGGAGAATCATCTAAGAATGGTGAAAGGAGGAATGCAAAGACAAAGCACAACAAGCCTATTTTCCACCACTATGGAAAACCAGGTCATACAGAAAAAAAATTCCAAAGGAAGAAAGGTAAGTCCAATCCTAAATCTAATTTCAATGGTTACTGTTTTAATTGCAAGAAATTTGGACATAAAGCACATGAATTTTGGGCTGAAGCAAGTGATGCACCCCCAAACCAAGATTTAATGGTTATTGTTACAAGTGTCAAAAACATGGTCATAAGGCACAGGACTATAGATCCAATTATAAACAACAATGGACATCAAAGACACAATCAAAAGCATCTAAGAGTGGCAACACTTACAACTGGGATTATAATACTAGACAGAGTTGTCATTACTGTGAAGAATATGGACATGCACCTGAAGATTGCTTAAAGACACATGTAAGAGAGAAATCTAAGAGTTGGATGTATGGAATCTTAGTCTGTTTTAGTTATTTGAAGATAGGACACACTAAGAGAGAGTGTAGGACAAGAGTTCATGCTCCTACTGTTGAAGAAGTAAGAGCACAGATGAGCCGGACATGGGTAAGGAAAATAGAGCCGAGCAGCAGTGAATCCACTGAAGGCGAGGTCACCCAATCCAATGGATAAGGTGACACACCATCTCCAACTGAGAAATAGAGGTATGTAAGGAACTGTATTCAAATTTTGAAATCTTACATCAATTCCTAATATATAAATGTGCCAAAGTCCATACATGCATATGATAAGATGTACCAGGACATGTTTGTGACAAATGCCGAGAAGAGTTTCCTGCACTATATGTGCCAAGTTGGTTGGCCGAGTAAGTCATGTGATGGCTAAGTGAGGTAAGTTGAGTGGTATGCAAGTTGTGTTAGTCAGCCAATGACAGCTGGCTTGCACTGACTTAATAGGCAAAATATTTAATGCTTACCTACCTTGACCTTTCGAGTCTATATATAGAAGAACGGTCTATTATTTACCTTTTCCTTGCAATTTTTAGCATTTATAGAGTGATCGAAGAAGTTGCAGATTAAATCTAAGTGAAGTTTGTTTCGATAATTTTGTCAACGTGCCATTGGAAACCCTAAGTTCAACAGTGTGAAGTGTTTGCTTGTTGAGGTACCCTGTTCTTCATTTTCGAACCCTAACCCCAAGAGATTATGGCTGCAAGTTCTTCTACGCCAGTCAATGGAATGGAGGAGGATTTGAATCAAATTAATCTTGTAAGGAGTGATGCATGCACACCACCAAAATTTTGTGTCATTCCAGGAAGTGCAATTATGAGTGATTTGAATGGAGCCCTCTCATCGATCCCACCAAAGTTACTTATGATTCACGATGTTAGGTCATGTTACATGGTTAAAATTGGTGAAGTGGGCAATAGTGAATTGAGAAATTCCTATGACAAACTGTGTGAGAATGGAATTTTGAAGGACGAATTCAAAGATCTAGCTGAGAAAGGGTTAACTCATGCCCTAGATTTTCTGACAGAATTCAAGGATGAATGGATTAAGGTTTTCCTAAGCTCACTTCATTATATGCATATGTGGCTGGACAATGGACCAGTAAAGATCACAAAAGATATTATTCATAGAGTTACTGGGTATCCCATTATCAGCGGAAAACAAACTATGAGAGATAAATTAGGGAAGGCACTTTAGCTCAAGTGATTCCTGAGCTAACCAAGAAGCAGAGAAAAATTTGTTGAAGAGTATAAGCACAAATTTCTACCTAAACAGAGAGGTTATACTATCTTGAAGAATGATATTGAAGGGATAGTACAACAAAGTACTAGAATTTGGAAGGAAGTTTTTGGACTGAGTGTTCCAAAAGAAACAAGAACTGATGAAGGGACATTTGAGCCGAAGGATAAGGAAACTGAATCTACTCCTGTACCACAAATTTCTGCAGTTGACATTTCAACTGAGGCTGAGAAGAATAAGACAGATGCACAAAATCAATCTGAGATAGTTAACACTGTTGATCTGACTATTGACAGTTTGATTGATGTGATAATTGATGACTCTAGCAATCTGGATGTCGAGGGTCGAGATGAGCCGAGGGACTCAACTATTGATTCACCTATCAAGGAAACTGAGGCTGAAGAAGAAAAGAGTACAGAAGAAGAAGAAAGAACTCAAGAGGAACCTATGGATAAGGATGCTCAAGAAGAAGCAACAAAGGAGAAAACAATTGAACAAGAGGTAATTGTACAACACTCACCTATTTTAGAGGTTGTAAAGTCAGTATAAGATAGTAGTGAGGAGATAACAGACACTAATAGTGAGCCTAAATAACAAGAGGCAATGAAAGTGTTGGTTGATCTACCACGCTCTGCATCATCAACTCCCACTGGAACTAAGACAGGAGGTATGCCTGATCAACATGCAATTTTGACTGAACTTAAAGATGCAATGGTATCAACTACTGATTCTGGAAAAGGTATTGTAGAAACTAAGCCGAGCAGTAGTTCACCTGATTTCAAGAGAAGGAAAGTTATGAGGAAGAAGTCTCTGATTCTAGATGTCACATTAGATGAAGTTATTGTGATTCCACCATGGGATCCCAATGTTTTGTCTTATGAACATATTAAGACTCTTCATGAGTTACTTAAGAGGAAGAAAAGACAGGAGGAAATAAAAAGGGAGCAAAAGCAAAAGCAAGTGCTACATGACATAAAAGACATATTTTGAAATGATTTTGACATGGACGATGAGAATCCTCAAGCCCCTATTCTTGAATAGCTAGTTCACATTGTGAAATAGGTAAACGATGACAATATTGAAGCCAATGAGAAACTGTTGCAATGGTCCGAGAGGAAATTTGAGAACAAGGTACTTGCCAAAATCTCAGGAGAGATTGCAGTTAAACAGGTCAAACCTTCTTCTCTAATAGAAACTTTAGAAGGGGTTGCAACAAATGTCTATTCATTGTATAAGAGGTTATCTGGTGTTGAATTATTCACAAAGGATAATCAACAGGCTCTAGAGAAATTGCAACTAGACCTTAAGTCAACTGGAAGTTCACTAAGTATGGATGCTACCACTAGCTCCTTACATTTTAACAGGCTAACTTATGCTCAAAGGAGGATGGCCGAGCTCATGGCTGAAGATGGTTGGATTAGGACCCAGTTGATTACTATTTAGACAAGTCTGATACCTCATCTAGAGGTCATTCAGAAAGAAATCTTATCTGCAAGTGAATTGATTAAGAGAGACTCTCATCTCTCAACTGTAGAAAGCTTAGTAAGTCTAGCTGCCGAGCTAGAAGTGAAAATAGAGGTTATGAAGTTTGTCAAAGATAGTTGGGACTCTGCCTTTGAGTCTACCTTACAACTTCATAAATAGTTTTTGGACAAGTATAACTTGACCCTACTAGCTATCACTATGGCCGAGCTAAACATTCAAGGCCGAGCAACATTGCTGAGCAAGTTTTAGGTTGCCGAGTTACATCTTGCCGAGTTACATCATGCCAAGCCGAGTAGAATATTAAGTGTCGAGCGTTAGAGATGTGTTGTTTCAAGCAGAACAGTCTTTGCATACATGTCAGGATTAATTCAAACTTTGATGTAATTAGTTAAGGCCGACTTGTATGAGATCTGAGCTGACATTTGTACACATTTAATATTTGTCTACTGAGTTAATTTCGCATTTATTTTTTTTACACTATACATGGCATGGAGCCAATCAAGAAATCAGAATGCATTGGAGGTATAAACAATAGATCTTGACCGTTGATCTAGATCTTTCCACCAGATCTGAAAACATATAATAAGATGGCTTCTAACCCTAATACAGAGAGTGTAGAGAGAAAGAGATATATAGAGAAGGGTTGTGTGTTCATAAGAGATGAACAACAAGTTATTTTGAGGAGAAGCCCAGATCAAGTAGAATGACAGAGTAGTGATAAGAAGAGAAAAGACATATCAGATTAAGAGATCACAAAGGTTATTGAAAAGAGAAGATCTGTCATCAGCATTTGAGTGCATAATGAAGGATCACTACTTGGAACATTCTAACAGGTGTATTGGGTTAAATCTCTTAACAGAGTGGTTTTAGCATGCCATTTCAAATCCCTTAGCCAAGTGCTTACTTTACTGTAAGTTGAAATCCTTTAACAAGGTAGATTGTAATGATGTGTAGTTCTTAATAGAATAGACCTTTAACCAGGTAGCTTGCATATTGTAATCAACCTTTTATAGCCCTAATAGGCACACTTTATTGCTGCAGTATTGAAGATCTTTTGGGTATCATCCCCACCCCAGTTTTACCTATTTGGGTTTCTAGGTCACAAAAATTTTGTGTTGTGAGTTACATATTTGATGTTATGGATGTTATCTGATGTTAGGCTAATTTCATATATGTATGAATGTGGATGAATCTACTTTAATTGGTTAATTTTTTAAATATTTGATTCACCCCCCCTCTCAGTATCTTGATTTTCCATTCTTGTACTTCCAACAATAAATAGGCGATGACAGTGGCCGACATCTTCCAGAAAGATGTGAGAGTAGTTGCGACAATAACAGGGTACAAACTTCATTATAGAATCCAAAAGAATTTAGTATCTACTAGTGTTATAATGATGACATATAAGATGGTAAAGGAGAATGTCAAGTATAACCTATGTGAAGTCCTTGCACAACAATTCATGCAAAAGTGAAGCAAATAAAGAGAGATAGGACCAAGGCATTCAAATTTCAATCATTGCTAATACACATGTACATACACATTGTGCATAAATTCCTCGATATGCACCCAAGAGCTTGGAAAGATAAAGAACCCATTGGCCTTCAAGTATCAAATAGTTACAAAAGAAAGAACAACACATGGGTAGATGGAGAACTATTTGCGATGATCAAAATCCTTCAGAGAGAAATGAAATTGAGAGTAAGGATACTAGAGGAAACAATATAGAAGTACAAGGAAAAAACTTGTTTCATGGTTGAAATAGATTATGTGTGTTTTGAGGCAATTGACCTGAGGAAAAAATAGTGTTACCGTATGGGGTATGAAGTTAGTAAAGAGGTATTGACTATGCAGGTTGAGCACGTCTTATCTTCAGCAATAGATTCATCAGACGAGAGATAGGGAACTTATGAGGAAAAATCCTCTAAGATCATAGAGGAATAGACAAGAACAACTAGGAGAAACAAAATTTAAAATGTTGTTGTTGACCTAGCAGGTAAGGCTGGTATTACTAAAGAAGAGATGAAGGAAATAAGGAGAAAGATGACTAAAAGAGAATTTGGAGTGGAAATCTCTTCCCCTACAACTCTTCCAACTCTAGAAACATAGAAGAATTCTGGTCAACCCCCTACTTTGGAAAAATTACCTATGAATTCATTGCAGACTGTGAAGGTAGAAGATACCCTTGGGAAGTGGACAAGGTCCTCCAAATAGAGTTCCCCACCTAAGAAACAAAGGATAGAAGAATAAAAGAATTCATATGTAGAGAAAAGGAAATAGAGAAGAAGAAAAAGGAAGAAGAGAAGAAGAAGAAGGAATAAAATAAAAAAGAGGAAGAGGAGAAGATGAAAGAAGAAGAAGAGAAGAAAACACAAGATAAACTTGTGAAAAGACAACTCTGGAAACCTGACATGAGAATGTTGGAGAAAATAATTGTAGACCAAGGAAAGATAAATCAAGTGAGAAATTTTTATGACAGGTATGATTCCAATGATCAAATTCTTATAGAAGACATTGTGATAAAACACATGTTGTCTTTCAAGAAGAACTTGATTGAGATGACTGGAAGTATTCCTAAGGAGCTGTATGATAAGCTTGAGATAAGAAAACAACTAGGACTAAAAGACGATGAACAAATCAAAGTAAAATATATTGAGAACATGCTTCCAGTGATATCCTTTGATGAGCATGAAAGGATACTAAATACAATAAAACCCCTACTAAGAGTTAAGTATAGATGGATAAAGAGAATGTGAAGGAAGTATGATGAGGTTATTGAGGATACACACAAGGCCATTGCCAAAACCTTAATGGAAACTAAACCAGAGAAATCTTCACCTCCTAAACCTAAAGCTACTAAGCCTAAATCTATCCTAAGGGGAGAGTCTTCCATGCCTACAGTAATCAACATTGATCCACCTAAGGATGGAGAAGATAATAGTAAGTTTATCAATATAGTAAAGCAACTTGATTTCTTTGTTGTTGGTGTGCCTATGAATTTGGACACCTCGCTGGATGCAAATGGCCCTTTTGATGGGAATATTGACATTATGTCTCAGATTGATATTAATGATGATACAGATAAAGAAAAATCTACTGAGGAAGAGCCCTCTAAGAGTCAAGAGCAAGCAAGCATCACTGAGGTTTTGAAGGAACCAGAGAACAAGGTTGAAGTTAAGAAAGAAATAATAACACATGTTTCTTCAGTCTCATTATTGGAAAGAAGAGAGAAAACATTGAGTGCATATGTGGAGCATATGGATGAAGATGAGTTGATGAAGCTATCTTATATCGCATTTGCAAAAGAAAAGGAAAGATCACAACAGAAAATAGAGAAGAAGTCAAGGGTATTGGAAAGGGCAGTTGACACTTTCAATAAACTCCTGCCTATAACTTTTACTTTCCAAGGAAAGGACATTGCAAATAACTTGAACAAGGAATTGGATGAATTTGACAGTCACTGAGTCCTTAGAGAAGATGAAAGAGGGAAAAGAAGAACAAAAATACTTAGCAAAGAAGTTAGAGGAAGTATGCAAGTCTATTTCATGGGACTTGGGCATATTGGAAAAAAAAATGTATGAAGCAAAGGGTTGTGTGAAACATGGAAGGAAGTTATAAAGTTACTGTATAAACCCTATCAGAAACCTTCAGAATATTGAGGACATTATAGAAAATGATAGGCATACTGTAGATAAGTTGGTGCACAGTTGTGAGACCTCCTGACACACTGTATTAGAGTTATACAAAGAAGTGTCCAAACTATTGGACAAGTTGAAAGTGTGTTGGAGATAGAAAAGGGGAGATTTATGAGAAGATTTGTTATGTTGAAGAGTTTGATTACTCCTAATCTATCAATTCTTGAGATGCACCTTTCAAACATGGAGAAGAAAACACATGATCTCACTGAGAACATGCCTACTGAGTTGAAGGGAGAAGATACATCTTATTTTGCATTGAATGGACTTATTCATGTGAGTTATATTTGGTGAAGACCTTGAAATAAGAAGAAACGATCTTGGAAATCTCTTCTCAAGATATACTTAAGATGATCTAAATTTTTGGTGAGCAGTTGTATAAATTTTGTTATGTATTCTATAGTTTTTTGTATACCTTTTCCATTGATGTCAAAGGGGGAGAAGAAGATATGAAAAATGTATAGAGGAAAGATAGAGAATATATATTTTGGATTAGTAAAGATTTAAAGGAGATAAAGAAGTGTAATGTATGTACTTAGTCATATTTCTTTTTTTGTATTAAACACTTAGTCATTTTTCACTAAGTGTTGTCATCAATGCCAAAGGGAGAGATTGTTGGCAAGTGATTCATTCAGGAGTGCATTGGGGTTTTCATTTATGGAAACACAATAGTTATGTATGGTCTCTTGGAGTATAACATAGTTTTGGTAGTAAGGTTTGTAAAATGACTAAGTCCAGAATGTAGTTTACTGGATATAGGAGTATAGTTTTGTGTAGCAAGCACTGTGTATGATGAATGAAGACATGAGAGCTTAGAGGAAGACATTTTGGCATGTGGTAGACCTTTTGTTAAGGTCTCTTGAGTTTTTAAGTACATAGATGGAAGATACAGATGATTGAAGTCATGCAAAGATAGTGAGACAACGAGATGCAAAGACAATGAGATGCAAAAACTGTGAGACAACGAGACAGAGGAATTGAATGGCCGCGATAGTTGAGGGAGTGTAACATGGAGTCCAAACATGCTAAGTTTTATTTGGATAGGCTATTACCTCTATTTTTGGTAATGTATGATCGCTAACTTTGTATTTGAATTTTTTTATAAGTGTTAATCATGTTTTGTGATGTATTTGGGAACCAACTGAGTATGAGATAAAGTATATATATGGAAAGGTTTTGAGAAGAAAAGTTTGGATGATGGAATGGATGAATACATTAAGATGTTATGATCTAACAAAAGGTGATGTGAGCTACAATTGGAACTACTAAAGCTTAGAATATGCTTGTATAAGTTCATTTCTGATAAAGCATTCTAACAGACAAATTTCTTTTATTGTAAGAGCAGTGTGCTTAGTGTATACGTTTAACAGGGTTTTGTATTCCTTTAATAGGGAAATGTACTAATGTAATATTCAGCTCCTAACAGGGCTAGGTATCCTAATAGGGACACAATACTTTTAGTGCATATTTGTGGGTACCATCCCCACCGGGGTTTTCCCTTGGCCAGGGTTTTCTCGAGAAAAAAATCATGGTGTTATGAGTTGTGTAATTTATGCTTATGTTCTTTTCATTTCAGTATTTATTTGGTTAAGCTGGAATCTAGTAACTTTAATTATAAAGTGATGTAATACTGATTCACCCCCTCTTAGTATTACTTAATGTTAACATATTCTGGAATTAATTTTATTTAACTTGGGAAAAGGTAGAATAGTTTATTTAATTATTTAGATATTCTATTCAAAAGTCACTTATGTAATGCTATCTTTTATTTGGAAAAGGAATTCTTTTTAGACACTTTTCACTTGGTATTTTTAAAAAAATGAGAATTTGCTCCAAAATTCTATGGAGAAATTCACTTTTATTTTTTTATTGTTATCAATTCGCTTGCCAAATTTTTGTGGGTAGCAGCCTGTTAGCCTCATGTCGTAAATCCTCATCTTCTCGTGGAGCCATTCTTCGTTCCGCGGAGAATTGAATTTTTTTTCTTGTTTCTTGGTTTTTACCATTTGTCTGAGGTAGGGCATCTCACCATTTCTTGTATACTAGTAATTTTTGAATAAAATTGGTTGCTTTATATTAGTGGGATCAGAATTAGTATTCCCCCACATTTGTGTTTGATTCCTCCACTCAGATGGATAGATGTGAGTATTTTATTGCTTTTCCATGTGATATTGGGGGTTTTGATAATGTTATGATGTTGGATTTCCGTGAAGTGACCGAAAAGGGTATTTATTATAGATTTTTGATGTTATGTGGATTTATACCAATGGGTTTTAATTTTGTAGCTTTATTTGACATTTGATTTTTTGGCATTTTTTAGCTCGCCTTATTTTGCATGCCACCCTGAACTTGTATGTTTTCTTGTTTGGAATGATTTACCTATTGGAGTTTGTAGTAATCCAAATTTTTAATGGGATTATGGAGTTAGAATATATTAAGGGTATTCTGAATAATTGATATCATAACATGAACTTACCCATTTGATGTTTAATTTATGTTAATTTTGCACTTTGTTAGATTTTGCCAAAATTTGGGTATTTTACTTCTTTTGGCCCCTTTGATCCTTCCTCATGTTCTAACGAATTTATTGATGGATTCCATGGGAATCCCACCTCTTGGAAAAGTGACCAATCAAGTAACTTGATATTTGACCTGGTTTTTCATTTACTCTGTTTCTACCTTGAGCATTTTGGGAGTTGAGATATCCTCCTATAATTATCTTTTGTGTTATTGCTTTTATATTGTGATGTAACCTTCCATGCTGGAGTTGAGCTCACATTTGATATTTAGATGTAGGGTGTTTGAGATTGTTGGTAGAAGATACTGATATGGATGGGTTGTATGTTGTCAATGATGGTAACTATATACCATTATAGTGATGATTTGTTATGATATGATGATACCAAAGGACATACTACAAATTTGGCTGAGCATGGAATAACAGACCTAGTTTACAGGTTTCAATATATGGATCGGTACATGAATGTATGATCGAGTTTTGAGGTGCAAACCTAGGAGGAGATTCAGAGAGGTATTGTGTACTTTATTCTATGATCACATCAACTAATATTATCATTTGATCAAGTTACATCTTTCAGAGTATCAGTTTATAGAGTGCAAAGAAGAACATAGTCAATTTAGTATTGGATTGATCAGTGATCCTATCGGATCAATGATCCAATCATTTTGATTGATGGAGATGATAGATCCAACATATTTTATGCATCTATTATTGTGCTCAAGATTAGGAACGTATTTTGAGGATAGATATAGCTGAATCTTCACATGTTATCTATTTTGTTCTTGAGACTAACAGTTAGAGTGAATATCTTTGATGATGGATATATAAGCTCAATTTTGAGATGTTTAGACATAGAAATGGTTGGATATAATTGAGATATTTTGTGTTTTATTGATGGATCAATAAGAAAAGATTCGACTATTAGTTAAGATGATCTATATTGTACTTAATGAAACTGTATAAGCATTGTTGATGCTATTTCTCAGTTCACCCTGTTTGGATGTAATATTTTGTATGGAAGTGTACATTTAAGGGTTGTATACCTATTTTTTAGTCTGAGCAGTGAGCTCGAGACTGTAAGCCTAAATGCATGTGCATTCCCCTTATGTACTAAACCCTTAACAAGGTAACTTATTTCTACAGAAGTAATACTTGTGGGTTCTATCCCCACAGTGGTTTTTCCTGTAATCAGGTTTCCATGATAAAAATCATGGTGTTCTGACATTGTGGATATTTTTCTTTTGTTTCAGTTGTTTATTATTCATTGCTTTCAGTTTATGGTTAAGCAATCAAGTTAAAAATTTTATAAATTCTAGAACACCAATTCACCCCCCTCTCAGTGTTCCTAAATCCTAACAATTCGTATCAGATCTTTGGTCCTTGGAAGAAGTCTAACCGCTTGAGGAAGGTCCTGATGACAGATTTAATAGTTTCTAGCAGTGTTTAGAGACAACTCTTGGTTGCACTTGATGATCTTGACAAATCAAATGCTCATAACTTGGAGTTGGAAAAAAGCTTAAGGATGCTAGAAGTTTCATTGAGAATCTAAAGGGAAAATTGAACAAATTCAGAGACAAGAGGAAGATCTTGTTGATCAATTGAAGCATAAATATTATCAAGAACCTTGAAAGAAAAATCAGATGAATGTGAACATATCAAAAAAGACAGAGATAATCTGAAACATGAATTGGAAGTTGTGGCAATGAATATGACCAAGGAAATTGAAGCAAAGAAAAATATTGAGCAAGCATTGAAGGACAAAACTAAAGAATGTTACAGATTGAATGGTGAAGTTGGACAATTGAATAATCTAGACAAAATGAAAAGGAACTTGAAAGAGACAATGAAGTTCTTAGGAGTGAACTTGCAACAACTAATGAATTTAAAGTTTAGTTAATCTTGACGCACAACTTGAGAGTCAAAGACTTAAAGGCAATTCACAAGGACTTAGATTTGAGAAAGGAGAAAGTTTTGGATCATGTGAGAAAATAAATTCATTAGAGAATCATGATGAAGAACCTAAGAAGGCACCTATGAGGCAATCAAATTTCAATGGTAGATGTTTTTCATGTAACAAATTTGGTCATAGAGAGAAGGAATGTAGAAGCATACCTAATTCTACATTATTTTTTGGCTACTGGTACACTTGTTATAAATATGGACACAAATCAATTGAATGTCGGTCAAAGGTGAATAATTATAAGAACTAGAGGAACATAACCTGTTACAAATGCAACAACTTTTGACACATTGTGAAGGAGTTATGATTAAGAAAAAATCCAGCGAATACAAGGTATAGAAATATGACATGTTTTAATTGAAATTTTTTTGGTCATATTGCTAGGAATTGCACATACAACAATGTAGGAGGTTCAGTAGATAAGAACAATGTACAAAATGATAAAGGAAAGAAAATAATTGATGTTGATGAAGTTCAAAAGGAAATGATCAAGACATGGGTTAGAAAATAATAAATTGATGCTACAAGAAAGATCACATGAAGTTCTAGTGTGTAAATTTCATCAGAAAATTGATTAGGTCATTGACCTAGGGGGGTTATTTTGTGAAAAAGCTTTACATGACCCCTAAATCTGATAAAGAAGTGAATGAGATTGGCATATGTAGATGTAGGAGTGAATTCATGACATGTTATTTAATTCACAAGAATTTGGTTGATGTTTTGAAGGATCAATAATGGATTTTCTATCTTCTGTTCTGAGACAATTTGACACTAGGGAATAACCCATTAATTGCTATATACTTTTGGGCATGCGAAGCAACAAAAAGGAATTTTTTTTACTTTATTTCACACCTTGCAAGTTATAGAAGAGTTTGTAGAGCAGTCAAAGGTAATTTAGAAGGAGATTAAAGAGATTTAATAGTGATTTCAAAGCTCTAACCTAAAATCATTAGAAAGGTATTTCTTATTGTGCAGTTTCATTTTCATTGATACACCCAGAGTAGTCGATATAACTGAACACCCTAGAGAAGTGTTCAAGAAACACCCACACAAATCTGCAAAGGATGACCCAGATGGTTCCTTTTCATCTATTCCTTACGGTGTTCTTCATATCAAAGACATTAGGGAATATATTCATTGTAACTTGGAAGAATTGAGAGACAAAGAGATTTCACAAGAGTTTAAAGAGGTTTCTATAGATTCAATTCTGAAAGATGAATACAAGGTATTAGAAGAGAATTTTTTTGCATAGGTCATGGAGTTTCCAGATGTCTTTGAAGAAGACTAGGTTCGACATGTGTTAAGCAGAGTACATGATCAGTTTATATGTGGCTAGACAAACCCTACAATATCACCAAGGAGGTTCTGAAGGCACTTGTCAATGAAAAAATCTACATGTGTGGAACAAGCTCAAACATGTCAATATTAGTGGGTTAGGATTCAAATAAACCAAACATGTTTGAAAAACTTGAAAAAAATGACACAAGAAGATTTCTCCACAACCTCAGATGAGCCAAACAAGTGCACCTAAGCCTTGTTTATTTTCTCTTTGAGATTTTGTGTCGATATGCTCTCCAAACACAATATATTTATCTCCAAGTTCTTAAATGCAAGATCTTAAATGATTAAAGTGATACAAAGATACAAAATATGATGAATGATTAAACTAACATGAAAATGGATATTACTAAAATTCTTTAAGAAATCTAGAACTAGTTGAGCATGATAACAATACACTTCTAAATGATTGAAAGAAAACTAGCATAATAACTCTGCAAAAATGAATGAATGATCAAAATGCGAAGGGAGAGGCTCTATTTATAGATTTTAGAGGGATACCAAGGGGCTTGGATAAGGTGAATCCTATGTGGATTCTACATAGGATACACATGGAACAACCATAAGACAAAAGGGGTGACTCATGGGAGATCCATTGGGTAAAGGGATGGTCATGCTAAGGTCAAAGATGCTCACACATGTGTGAGAAAAATTGTGATAGTGATGGGTCAATGACAAGGATTAGGGAAAGTGTGTGATTTGAGAAGGCTTATTTTGTTCACACATGTGTGAGAAACTTTAAGGGAAAGGGAAAAGGGGATACAACTTTGTAAGAGTTGTAAGATTCTAAAAGGGGAAAGTTACACGCATGTGAGAAAATTTGAGAGAAGGGAAAATAGAGACAAATTTGTAAGAGTTGTAAGAGGCTAAAAAGAAAAAGAAGAAAACAACCTTGTAAGAGTTGTAAGAGGCTAAAAATATAAAGTTGGTCACATGTGAGCACCCACTTAAGTTAAACTTTTTAGGAATCTCACAGATTATGTTAATTAAACTAGGATTTAACCAAAAGGTAGGTTTAGGAAGATGGTGATGGGTGTGGATTAGGAGTCTAGGTTAGGATTTAATTAGATTAAATCAAGGATTAGGGATTTTAATTAAAAATTATTTAATTAAATAGGGGATTAGGATAGGCTTAGGATTTAATCAAAATAGGATATAATTAAATCATGGGTTAAGGGGATTTGAAGGAAATGGTTTTTTAAATATGAGGGGTAAAGGGGTCACATGCATTTAATCCGAATTAAATACATTAAGTGGGATGTATTTAAATAAAATTTAAATACTTTAGGGAGAAGAGGATAATGAAACCATTTAATTGAGTAAATCTAATTAAATAGGTAGATGAAAGGGATTAATATAATTAATTAATTAAAATCAATTATATGGCTAAGGATGTTAATTAAATAAGATTTAATTAATAAGGTTATAGGATGATTTTAGACGTATACATTTTGCCCCTCTTTGATGTGGTGTCTGAAATGACATTGCGTCAAAGAAAAGAAAATAAGATGCCCCAGAGAGAAGCGGAGTTCTAGGAGTCATGTCGAAGCAATGATGATGGAAGGATGTGCCCCCTCGAGAAAAAAACCACAAACAAAAAACTTTGGGGAGTTTTATCAAAATGAACCAAATGTATGTGAAATAACTGAATGAAGGATGGTGAAATGCAAAATGAAACCTATGATGAAACTATCACAATGTAAAGGAGATTTTGGAGATTGTATTGTGTTGATGTGGAGAGCATACCCGAGTTTGATTTTGCAAGAGGAGGTATGCACCATGTACTACAAAATATAAATGACAGGTTTCATTTGTGTGGACTAGACTCACAGACAGACAAGGGAGATTTGCGAACATGTATGCAAAATATCAAGCATAATAGAACCAATGTGGTGAAACGACTAAGGAGATCTTAATACACCCAAGTTCTTGACAAAAAATTGGTGGAAGTGAAAAATATCATGCCTCAGTGAGACACACATAATCATAATTAAGTAACTAACACAAATGAACTAAACTATCACAGAAAGATCATTTTGCAAATGATAAAATGTAATAATATACACCCATCAAAATGTACCAAGAATGGAAGATTAAGGCAATTATGAGTAGGTTCTATTGAAACATAAAAGATAAAATAAAATAAAATACCTTATGACCAAGTGATCATTCAGTCCACATGTTCTTTCCATGAACATGATTGGGTGATTGGAGGACTTGAAAAGCCATCTCAGGAAGGATACATCCTAATGGGCCAAGATTGATTGTTTGCACTATTTTTGACGAATATTCACTGGCAATAGATGTGAAGAGAATAATAGCTCAAAAATTTGGTCTGGGAATTGATTTGTGTAACCTTATGTAATCATTACATCTGGAAAAAAATATTAGTGTAATGTGGTTAAGCTTAGTGTAATGTGATCGAATGAAAGGTGAATTCTAGCATGGGACATACCTCGACATGAAAGGGATGAAAAAGTGATAAGCAACTGGAATAAGAAAATGGACTTGGTAGGATTTCCGCACAGATAGGGAAAGTGGGGGTTTTATTATGAAATGGGAGGGAGGGACACCTAAATGCAATGAAAAGTGTGTAGGATAGTCCTAATAGATGATGGATATGATTGACTACTGAAACAAGTTTTCACCATGGTACTTATCTAATGTGCCACTGAAGTGGTTATCACAAATGGATGAGCTTATTTTTCTTTACTTTTTATTTTATTTTTTATTTTTTTGGTATTATCAAGGTGTCTGTTTGCCAAGTTTTCACCAGGATAATAAGTCTTTTTACGACTTTTTCTGATTTTTAGATTTTTTCTTCAGGATAATTTACAATGTTTTTGGATTTTGTTGATTTTCTTATTTTTTGGATTTTCTCCAACTTTCTGTTGTACAAGAGGAACAGTTGACGCACTACACATAAAAGTTCTCAAGGTGCATGATATTTATAGGATCAGGGATAGGATCTCACTCTGGTGTTTCTATTTGATATGCTCAAAATCCAAATTTAGTTGTAACCACAAACAGTCCCAACTAGCTAGGCTCAAACTTTCCTTTCTTTTCACAGGTCTGGAGATTCTTCATGTTATGCTAGAGGACAAGATCACCAACTTCAAGCTCATGGGGTTTGATCTTCTTGTTGAACTATAAGTGTAGGCTATTTTGATATACTTGGAGATGGTTGAGGGCATTAAGGTGCCTCTAATCAAGGAGTTCAAGCTCTTGCAAGTGAGCAACCCGATATTCTTCTTTGGACATCAGATTTTTTAGGGAGATTCTGAGGGAAGGGAGCTCAATTTAAATGGGAAGGATGACCTGAATACTGTAAATAAGGGAAAATGAAGTGACTCCAGTGGGGGTACGAATGGAAGTATAGTACACCTAGAGGGAAGGATTCAACTGGAGGTGTTAGTCATGACCAACATCATCAATTTTTTTCTTAAGGATTTTTAGGATGATTTTATTCATAGCCTCTTCTCGAACTTTACCTTGTGGGAATTACCTGGAGGAACAATGATGGGTAATACTAAACTTCTTACATAGCTTTGTGATATCCTTCTTCTTGAAAGGGGTTCCATTATCAGTTATAATGTCTTGAGGGATGCCATAGCAATAGATAATGTAGTTAAAATGAAATTCAAAATTTATTTTTCTAGTGGTGTAAGTAAGAAGGACAGATTCAACCCATTTCATGAAGTACTTTGTGGAAGAAATGATATACTTGTGGCCATTGGAGGAATTTGGGAATATCTGGCCAACAAGTTCAAGTCTACAGCGGGAGAAAGGCCAAGGTGTAATGGTAGGCTAAAGGGATTGGGATAAGGCATGTATGAAATTTCCATGCTGTTGAAAAGGTACACATTTCTTCACATAACTTGGTAAGTGTCCTACTCCATGGATGACCAATAGTAACCTATTCGCAAAAAATTATTTGTAAGAGTGATTCCACTGGATTGGGCCCCACAAATTATTTGATGTACCTCTTCTAATGTTGTTTTAGCTTCTTCTAAATCAAGACACCTGTTAGGATGAAGGATTTCAATATTGACTGAGTTATGCTTTTAGTGACAGTCGACTAACATCAGTTTATTTTTTATGGATAATTGATTTATGAAGCTGACAAACATGAGTTTTATTATTTATTTAGAAGGATATTAAGGCCGAATTGACAAGGATTATTATATATATAAGGTCAATTTTGGATCAAATAGTGTGTGGAAGTGTGTGAAGATATATTTTTTGTGATATGAAGAGTGAAGGTGAAATCAGATGGGATTCTGATTGAATACAAAACATACAGAGCTACAACAAAATATCTGATCAATGAGGATCAAGTAATCAAAGTCATAGCAGAGATTTGAATTAGAAAAGATAGTTGCTTATCAAAATAGGTCAATCCATTGTTACTCTCTAATAATTGTAGTAGTGATCAAAATCTCTTAACAGAGTAGACTTAACAGTCTTTTGTAAATCCTCTCACAAGGTGACATTTCTACATTGAAGTGTTTGAAGACCTCTAACAAGGCCACTCCTTACAGGGTTATTAAATCCTCTAACAGGGTCACACCTAATAGTGTTTTATTGTAACCTTTAACAAGGTTGGCTCCTAACAGGGCTCACTTTAGAAGAGTGAAAAATAGTGACTAGTTGCTATTGGTGGTTTTTTCCATATTGGGTTTCCACGTTAAATCTTGGTGTTATCTATGTACATTTTATTTTCTTTATGGTTTATGTTTCTTCAATTAATCACTAAAGGATAATCACAGTTAATATCTTAAGATTTTCTATGTTAGTTGAGTGACAGTAAAATATCTGTGTTAACCGAGAAACAGTGATAAATTTGTTTAAAGACATCTAAGGGACTTGGATTTGTTTTGTGGTAACTGATTCATCCCTCCCCTCTTAGTTACTCATTTCATTTCCAATAATTGGTATCAGAGCATTTGGTGCTTACAGGGAAGGTTTAAAGGTCTAAGATAAAGATCAGAGATGTCTTACAGAAGGGATATCCCCAAGCTCAACAAGGACAACTTCACTGCATAGAAAGATTTGATGATGCTACATCCATCTACTATTGGAGATATTGGTTTGCAATTCTTGGCTCATAGGTATGTGGAACTACCGAGACCTTTGACTGTGGATCAGATGGTGGACATAAAGTATCATAACATAATGATGATTGATATAGCATCTGCACTCAGCTATTTTGAATTTGATAAAGTCAAGGAATGCCCTATTGCCTTTGATATGTGGAACAAATTGCATGATATTTATGGAGAAGATGCCAATGCAAAGAGATCTAAATTAGAAAGTCTCAGAGGTCAGTTTGATATGATGAAAATGAAAGAAGGAGAAAACATTACAAAGTACATTGAAAGAATCAAGAAAAGTGTTAGTGCAATCAGAGCTGCTGGTGGAACAATTGAAGACAAAACAATAGTCAGCAAGGTATTAAGAACTTTAATTCCTATCTATGCAATTAGAGTTTTAGATATTCAAGAGATGAGATACAATAATGACATAACTCTAGATGGATTGATTGGAAGATTATTAGATTTTGAGTTGGATAACTTTTACAATTATTCTCCTAATCCTAGCAATCTTGAGTTAGCATTCAAAGCTAAATTAAACCTTGGAAAGATGAAAGGAAAATAGATTGACAATGATAGTGATGATGATTCTGATGTTGAAGATGTGGAAATCATTGAAGCATTACTTACAAGGAGAGCTGCAAAATAAAAAGGGCAATACAAAGGAAGAATACCATTGGTTTGCTTCTCATGTGATGAGGTTGGCCACATTGCTGCTAAGTGTCCAAACAAGGAAGACAAAGGTGAGATAAAGTTCAACAAGTACAAAGGCAAGAAAGATTTCAAAAGCTACAAGGACAAAGGTAAGAAATCTTGTTATATTGCTAAAGATTCCTATAGTGATGAAGATGAAGATTAAATGGTTTATATTTCTATTAAGGATGAGTCAGATAGTGAAGATAATGAAAATACTGCATTATACTCTCATATTAGTAAGAATGTGTAGACACCCTAAAATGGACATAGTTGTGACTTGACATTAAAAACACTAATTTTCATCTATTAATTAATGGTTTTTTAATCGTTAATTAATCATCTATTTTCTTCTAAATTCATTTCATCTATTAATTAATGGTTTTTTAATCATTAATTAATCATCTGTTTTCTTCTAAATTTATTCCCCAAATCATCTAATCAAATTCCCAAAATTGATTAAATAATTAATTTTATTTAATTAATTAGCCTTAATTGATTAATTACCATTAATTAATTGATTAAATTTAATTTCCTATAGTTTAAATTGAAATATTTAAACTTACTAATTAAATTCTTCCAATTAAATTAATTTCATTTCATTTAATAAAGCAATTCTAAATTAAAAAGAATTCAAGTATCTCACATGTTGAAAACTTTAATTACATAATTGAATTAAATATTTATTTATTTTCAAAGAGATAGTCTTTAATTAGATCACATGGGTTACTCTACCCATCTCTCCAAGTCACATGGGTAACTCCACCCATCTCTCTAGTTCACATGGGTAACTCCACCCACCTCTTCAGTTCTAAAAGGTAACTCACAATTAGTTCTTTAGTCAACCAAACTCTATCTCCTCTCTTCCAATTGAAGAGGTGGAGTCTACTGATGGCTTCTCCAGTTCCTTTTAATCTCAACCATTCATCTCCCTATCTTTGGGATTGATCTCAACCGTTCATATCATCCTCAATTCCTATATAATAAACCCTTCATACCCATTTGAAGGATTCAGGATTTCAAGCTTACATGGGCCTTTACTGTGTCAGATTGGTTCAAGCATCAAGCCTTCTTGCGATCATACATCCAGGATTTCAATCTCTTATGCGCCATTTCTCCGTCAGTTTGGTTCTAGCATTCAAGCTATTTTGTGATCACACACCCATTTCAATTAGCAAATTCTCGACACTTCTCAAGTCATAGATGTTGCCCACACCAATACTGAGCATCACAAACAACGTTTCTGAAGGAGTAGAGAGAGACAATAGAAGTTTCAAGCACATTGGGGTTTGCATTCATTTGTTTTCCTTTCTTTGCTTGTACATTTTATTGGTTACATTTTAAGTATTCGTTATTGGTAGCTTTGTGTATTTGATTTCTATCATTGCAAACTGGTGCTACTAACCCCCACCTTTGGAAAGCTTGGGAACCATGAACCACGAAAGGAGGCGCACATTTTGGTGAACCCGACGTGAAGCAAACAACCTGAATATCTCTTGCAGACGAAAGATAGAATCAATCAGCCACAACCGTACTGTTGCAGACCTAAATTTTCATCATTTTCTCAATATCTGTGTTATTTTGCAATTGCTAGTATTTTTTCACAATTGACTGGTTTAATACCGCAATTGATTGCAAGATTTCACATCATTATTCTATCATCTTTTGTCTTTATATCTTCTAGAAATTTTCCACAATTGCATGTATTTGACCGCAATTACCTGTGTTTGTCGCAATTGCCTGTACTTTACCGCAGTTGATCGATCCTGCCGCAGTTGATAGAAGATTGTCGCAATTGGACAAACAGTACCACAATTGACATAAAAGACACATTTTTGTCTATTTTTCTTGGTTTATGTGTAGGGCTGACTGAGAGCGAATGAAAAAGAAGGTAATCATACACATACCAAGTGCTAGAGCATTAAGAGCTGTAATAAGGAGAACCACCAACTATCGATCGCAACAAAGGACTATTCTCGCAATCGTAGCTAAAGATCAAAGAGAAGCATACACAAGGTACATTGATTCAATCAAGATATTTGCAAGTAAGTATAAAGTCACCAATAATTTCAGCAATCTCAATAATCCTGGAGTTTCCAGATATTCTGTTGTTTTGGATTGAAAAGATTTCATTTCTTGAGATACTAAACACTTTCTTTGACAGGTTCAAATCGAGGAGACAAGATAACAATATAACATAAAATTCATTCACTTGTCAATTTGGGTTCAAAAAGAATAGTGTTTGTCACACATCTCACATTTCAAAATTTGGTGCTTAAAATTGACGTGGAGATTAAAATTGAACAAAGGAAAAGAATCTCTCAATTTGGTGCATTAAAATTGAACAAGCAATCAACACCTACTTTTGGGCTTTAAAATGAACACCTGTACTTTTATGTAGGTGTAGCTTAGTTCACATTTCAAACTTTTAGAGCTTAAACGATTTACCTTGTGTCTTGAGTTTTGGGTGCACTTGCACAATCTGTTAGATTAATAACCTTTATACTTTTTAGAAAGGCATGTCTGGGGAATGCGCTTCTTCCTCAGAGAATGACCTTAAACTAGTAATCCTTCAGATTGGTATATAAAAAAGGTGTGAACCAAAGTTTTGTCCTATCTAGACAAGCTCAGGCGAGGTGTGTTGATGATAGTTTGGATTAGGTGAATATCCCTAAGGAGCCAGCGTGGTCAACTAGGCTCTTAAGTGAGTCACACACGTACAAACTGATTGGAGAGACACCACAGACCCTTACTACAACCCTTTTAATTAGAGGCCAACCCGATCTACCTTTGAACAAATACCTTATTATAGTGCAAGGGGTTGCAAAATTTCCCCCCAAGATTCCCAACATATGTGTTCTAAGGTATTTGTGTAGTGAAAGAGATCTTCACTCCACAACAACAATACCTGGCAATGACAAAAACATGGGCGCCTACGTCATGGACCTTCGTGTCCTAGTAGTGTGACAATTGTTGTGTGAGCTAATAGACATTCAAGCATTGGGCCTATAATATTGTATTTTGAAGCCTTTGACTTAGATTAAATCTAACTGTTCATTGTTGAGACCTTGTGATAACATTGCAACTTGAAAAAGTTGTAGAACATACCCGTGTCAGTCTTCATTCTTCAAAACACATTATTTATTGTGCTTGTTCTTTGATCAGTTACCAAAAATGTAAAACAACATCCAAACTGTCAAAACAAGTAAAACGTGTTAAAGTCTAGGGTTGTCAACATCAAACTATCTTGAAAATCAGAAGCTTTGTTCCAGAAAATCAAGAAAATTGTCAAACAGTGAGACCTATCTTTTGAGTCTTTTTGTAGACTGTTTCCCCTTTACCATAATTGCCCGCATTTTGCCGCAATTGATGGAATTTTGCCACAATTTTCCTTTTTATTGTCGCAATTGACCTCTTTTATTACCACAATCGGTGATAAATTACCACAATCGACCATTCACTTTGCCGCAATCAGTGGAGTTTTGTCGTAGTTAACCAGAGACATTTTTATGCCTGTTCTGACCTTAAAACCTTGAAAAATACTCTCCATTTTGTGTCAAATACCAGTGTCTATCCAATAAAAATGTGAATAACATTGTGTGAATCTCTAAAACATTAAATATCATCCCTACTTTGAAAAGCACGATTATTGTCCAAACATTGTTAGTTCAAAAGTTCAAACTTGAAATATCTTGATCCCATTATCTCAAACATCATCATTATCTCTACCAATGACTTTGTCCTAGGAAAAGGTTGACAAATCTTATTCTTACATCATAAAAAAAAATAGATCAAGATAAATCAACATCTTTCCTTAGAACTACCCTTGTCCTAACGTAACTCGAACTTTCCTAGAAAGGTTGTCCTTTTCTTTTTTCTCTATATCACTTGTTTTAGTCACAAATTCTAGACCACACTATGTCTCAAACACCTCATGGAGGGCCTTACACAAGGTCAAAGGCTACGACACAACCTAATAAGTCATATATCAATAGATTCCCTACTTGGGAAACAGAGGAGCTCAAAGATATAGATCAAGATGCCTATTCCATGCAAGTGGTTGACGTTGTTGTAGAGAGGAACCCCAAACATTTTTCAGCCATGCTGATAAAGAAGGGAGTAAAACTCCCCGCTGAATTCAGTGTGTCAACCAAATGGCCCAAAAACCCTCTCACAGGTCAAAACACTACTCAACCCTCTCAAACACTACATGTGGTTTCTCAATCTTCCCATCCTTGACAACACCAACATTGGCACATATGATACCCAATCAAACCAACTACACAAACCAAGCAAGCACATCTTTCACGCAAAGCATGACAAGCTCCCAACTAAGTGCACCCATGGTCACTAGTATGCCTCTACCCTCGGCCTTATGGCCTGGCCAATCAAGCTCTCATGTTATGAATTTTATCCCACCAACAAGCAACAACATTTTTTCAACCATGTCACTATCGCAGTCAATCCCTACTAGCCTTGGGGTCAACACATCATTCCCATAGGGATCCATCTTTCCAGGTCTAACTTTCAGTCAATGCCCCCTCAAGGTTACGCCTTTTCTCATCCAGCAACAACCCCAACCCCAGCAGCAGCAATCCCAACTTCAGTAGAAACAACAACCCCAACCCCAACAAAAAACTCAACAACATCAACCATAGGCAACTCACATGCCCCCATATCAGAATCAGGTGTCGGGAAATCAATAGCAAGTCCTAAAGATGAGGTCCTATGTTCCTACTCAAGGGACATAACCTGATGAGTCCTATATCAACCAATTTACCCCATGGGAAAAAGAGAAAGATGATAACCCATTTCTCTCATACAAAGAAGAACAAGAACCCAACTACTATGATGAAAACAACCCTCTTGTCTATTCAAAAAGTTTCCCCAAGTTGGCACATGAACAATGGCAAACTAATATCCTCATGCAACAAGTGAAAGACCTAGAAAATTAGCTAGATGATCTTCAAAGTCAAAGTCAACCAAAGTCTTACATTCTTGATGACTTATGTCCCTACCCTATTGACTATATGTCTCAAATCACATCACAAGTCAATGAATGTTCTCTTATTTCCTCAAATCCACCACCGATGATTTCCCAAATAAACACAATTGAAAATATGTCATCCTTGGGAGACCAATCAAAACCTTTCAAGAGTTTAATTCAAAAAATGGTTCATAGACATCATTCTATTGTTAAGCAAGATCAAAATCATCTACCCATGTCTAGCAAGGGTCCATTCCAAAACATTAACATTGTTGACACATCTATCTCCTATGAAGAATTTTTCCCACAAAAAGCCTCCATGCTTCCCATTAGTCCTTCATCCCCTGAAGAGTCACAAGAGAAAGCTTTTCCATTCCTATCAAATGATATATCCAGTGATGAGACCTCCCGAGGGCTATCCACAATATATTTCAATGTTAATCCATCTTACAACTCAAATATCCTAGATCCAATGCCACAATATGCTCCATTCCTAGATGAACCACAATATGCTCCATTCCTAGAAAAACCAACTCCAGAGAGTCCCATTCAAAATCCTTCTCCCTCATGTCAAAACATTGAACCCTTCGAAGAATTCACCATACATATTCCAATTGATACCCTATGCCAAAAGGATGATGAAAAGAATGAAGAAGCAAGTCCTAAATAAAATCAAGATCAAGATCCCAAGAATGACCAAACCTGTGTAGTTTTTGACCAAGATCTTATTCTTCAAGAAACTCATGAAGATTCCACTATCCTTGACAATCCTGTCTAATCTAATCCCCTTCCATCCCAATAAAATTTTTTCCTTCCAAGTCTTATGGACCTTCCACTTCCCATTCCTAAGAAAGATCATGATGTTCTTCCCATTCCTTCGAAGTTTTCCATTCACAGTCAAGAGAAAATCACCCCTAAAATGGAGTCTGACGGTCCTCTTCCAAGTCAAGATCAAAGTATCCCTTCACCTTCATCTCCACCACAAGATCCCATCATCCCTCCAAATCCCCCTCGTGATCCCACAATTCCTTCATCTCCATGTCCTAATCCTCCATCTTCTCCACAAGATCATATCCTACCAAATTATTTTTTCACTACTCCTATTCCATTACAAGATCCTATCATTCCTCTTGATCTCCCTCATGATCCCAACACATTTATGCAAGTTGTTCATGAACCCCATACATTTCAAATGGATTCCTCTACTTACATCTGGTCTGGTCCACTTCATGATCCTATTGTTTCTTCCATATCATATCCACCTCAAAATGGACTCGCATCTTTTAGAAAGTATCCTACTGGTCAAAGAAATCATTATCAAGTCAAAGGGTTAGACCTCCATGAACAAAGTACATTAAAACCCTTTCATATCAAATATAATTTTGATCGTCATGGCCTCCATAAAAAAACTCATTCTCAAGATGTTGGTACCCCTTCCAAATCCAAATCCAAATGTATACCATCCCCTTCACCCCTTCCATCCATCTTAGGTCCATTTATTCCTCCATCCACTAGTTCACAATTCACTTCTCCTTTCCTAAATCAAGGTTAGCAAAGGCACACATCTTGGACAACCTTTCATCCATCCATGAATCACATTCCCCTTTCAAGCAATTCATATGCCAAACATAAGTTCCATTAGTCAAGAAATTCTAATCGACATGTAAAAACAAAGAAAAATATGATCCAAAAGGAAAAAGAAATATCCAAAAGGCCACAAAGGCCCCTTGAGAAAAAAGAAAATTCAAAATCAATATGGGTTCCTAAATATCTTATAGAAATAATGTGTTCTAAGGGCCCACAAAAGAATAAAAAATCAAAATCCATGTGGATTCCTAAGAAGCTTCTTGAAGCATAGTATCCCAAAGAGAAATCCAAGTTGGCATCCAAAATGTCTATCCATCCATTTAAACACCTCCAACCTTCCAAATCTATTTTGGGTCCTTATGTCCCAAATTTCATAAACATTCCTCCATCAAGTCCAAAATATCATTTTCTTCCATCAAATCCAAAATCTCTTTTTCCTCCATCACTCCATCACCCCTCAAGGTGTATGCCAATGTTGTTCATTCCCACATATCCATCCACTCAAAATCAATTATTCTCGCAATCCCTCCATTATCCAACACATATATTTTAGTCTTTCATCCATCCTCTTGTGCAATCATGTGCATAAAGCATTACCCTATCCCACTTCATCCATTTTATCCCCCTTTTCCATCACCCTGTCAACATCTTTGAGCATACCTTCAATAGCCATGATCTATTATGACACATATTACAAGGTTGCAATCTGAAGAGAAAGATGCTTAAGTCCTTCCTCCATTTCCTATCATGAGTCTATTATCTTCCAAAAAAAAAAAAGAGAGAGAAGAAGAAGAAAAAATAAAGAAAAAAATATTCATCCGCTAGTGAAAACCTGGCAAACAGGCGCATTGGGCAAGTACCATGATGAAAAACCGGCAAATAGGCATCATGTGTAATCTACACGCCTCTTGCATTCCATATATGGGGGCATGTTCCATCCATATTTTCCTATCATATCATATCCCTTTCATTTCCTCCATTAACCTATATCCCTCATATCCCTTATCAGCATCCCTATTTTTCCAACTTTGACCTTGACAAGGCTAGGGATCTCCCTAGAAGCATCACATGTCCTATATGTTTCATGGTATCCACATCCCTATGGTCCATATTTCCTATCTTTTCATAGTCTTGAATCCATATCCCTTCCCTTTGTCCATTCTTGATCTTTCTTTCCCTATCCATGTCCTATCACTATCCTATCAAATCCCTCTCTTGGTCTTGATAGAAAATACAGATAAAAAAATGAAAAACCTGTTTTCAACATCCTCTTGACATGTCCACTCTTGTTAATCACATTTCAATCAATGCACTATGTCTTTCTCTTATATTGTCATGTCCAGTCCCTTATCTTGCAAAGAAACATGTTATCCCATTCCGTGGATAGCCATTGGCATCCAAACAACTTCAAGACATACTAAGAGACCTTTGACCTTCATCCATCAATCCATAATTTCTCCGCCTTCTACACTGGGGACAATCTAAAAAATTCTATGTGGGGATTTGACCTAGTGGGTAAGATTACACCAACCTTGTCTAATGGACATAAATACATAATAGCAGCAATAGAGTACTTCACTAAGTGGGTGGAAGAAATTCCCCTCACTTACATAATTGGAAATTAGATCTCAATGTTCATACTGAACCATATCATCTGTTGGTATGGAATTCCTCAAACCATCTTGACAGATCACGGTACACCTTTCCAAAACAAAGATGTTGAAGAGCTATGTGAACAAATCCAAATCAGGCAAGGGTTATCTTCATTCTATTATCCTCAAGGGAATGGCCAGGTTGAAGCGACAAAAAGACCATTTTGAGAATATTGAAGAAAACAGTGAATGAATCAGGGTGAGTCTGGCATTTGCAGCTTAGTCCCGATTTATGGGAATAAACAACTAGTGTGAGAGCACCTATAGGAGCCACTCCTTTCTCCCTAGTATATGGATCAGAGGCGGTCCTACCCCTCAAAGTAGAAATCCCATCCCTAAGGATATCATTCAAGAACCTGATTTCAGATCAAGACTACAAATTACCAAGGCTCAGTGAACTGGAACTACTAGATGAAAGAAGACAAAATGCATTCAACCACTTACAAGGCTATCAGAATTGCCTTAGAAGGAACTATCACAAGAAATTGAGGCCATGAACATTTGAGGTAGGAGACTCTTTGCATTGCCTAATTTTATTAAGTCTTACCAGGATGTTTTACCCCTTGTATTTGAATCTCTTTTAGATTCTCTAGGTTTGTCTCTGAAAATCCTTCATATTTATTCCCCTAGTTAAAACCCTAGTCCATTTTGTGTGAGATGTCAAAAGCCCTAAGTAAATTTTCAAAATATTTGAAAATCCTTGAAAAAACCCTTAAACGTTATGTTTTTATGTTATCTTTTGTTGAGGGTCGCGACCTCATTAAGTCACTTAAGTTGTGGTCGTTGTGCTAGGTCTTATAACTTTATGTTATAACCCCATGTATTAATCCCTTTTAATATTTTATATGTCGCGTCTTATCCTAATTTTTAAGTCTCTTATAATCCTTTGAAGATCCAACGGCTCACGCGAGCACGCAGCTCTGACAAGAAACTATTGCGCGGCTGCGAGATGCATCCACGTGGAGATGGCGGGGCCAGCAGTAAAATTTGCACTAATGAAGATCTACGGTCCACGTTCGCTTGTTGGTATGACAACCAAAGATTGCAAGGGTGTGTGATCCTTACACTTGGACTTAGATAGACATCAAGCATATGCGGTGGGACCTGTGTTTGTCAGCAGAAACTAAATGATGTGGAGTAGTACATGGAGAGTACACGTCACCTTTTCTGAGGTGGGCATTGAAGCTGGAGATACAACTGGACATGGAAATGAATAGGGTGTTGCCACAAAGACTGTTGAAGTGTCCTAAGTCAAATGGGCCCATTTGCTAGTCATAAAGGATATTATTGAGGCATTGAAGATCTATGGCTCATGCTCACTCGCAAGTCTGACACCCAGACTTTACGAGGATGCATGATCTTGCCATGTGTATATCTTCATAGATGGGTAACTTAAGTAAAGAAAAAGCATGTGTTTCAAATCAATGGTCATGTTTTAATTGGTGATTGAATCTCGACCGTCCATATTTACAATAATGAAAGAATTTATCGGATGGCTCACGCTCACTCGCAATGAGAAGATGAAGGGATTACGATGATGTGCAAGGGTGACACGTGTCTGGTTTGTCCAACTTGTGAATGACGTAGAGAGAAATGCCAGTGTGTTGAGTTTTAGATTTATGTTTGGAGGAAAGTGGGACCGAGGTGACAAGTGGGAAGTCAGCCAAATTCAACAAAATGAGGATCGTCTGATGTGTCAAGAAATTTAGATCAACGATCAGAATTAAAACTTAAAACACATGTTGCAGATGAAACACTTACAGTTGCAGTTTTTTCCAGCGAAGTTCATCACATGAATTGAGAATTTATGGTTGCAGAGAGGTACTTGGAGAAATAAAGGAATTAAAGCGTCCGCAGCTTAAAGACTTAAAATCATAAAAATGTTATAATCATTCTAATTTGAAGAAGTTGCAAAGAAGAGGATTCGCAGAGCAAGAGAAAATTGCAAAACAGGGGATTTTCTGGAAAAGAGGAATTTGAGAGAAAAACAAGTAAGTAATTAGTTCCAAGTTTGTTGTTCTACATAAATTTAGGGTTTCTAGGATAATTGTGGAGTTAAAATTCTATAAAACCCTAGATTTGAAATTACCATAAAGGGAGAGGATTGTGTCATCCTGAGTGAAGAAAAAAATATCAAAATGGCTCCGAAGAAGTATGTTGGCACATTCAATTATGAAGATAGGAAACTTCAGCATGATTTCCTTGAGACGCTACCAGATTCAAGGGAGGGTAAAGAAGCAACTAATATGTGGAAAGCTCTAACAAGAGAGATACGCCCTGGGGTAAAAGATAGGTTTGACAAAATTACTGATACTCATGTGCCATTGAAAGGACTGCAAATTTTTAGATGGTGGTATGGGCAAGCTAATGCAGGGTGTCCATTTAGTAACGTATGGAAATATGACTTAGGTAAACTGGTTATGCCTACATTCTTCAAGGATGTAGACCTAATTTTGGAAATAGTGTCCAGATATGATCAGATAACCCATGAGATCAGAGATATTGATGGGAACGTGCTCCTAAGAATTGATGTTGAATCCATAAGAGAAGCTTTTGATCTATACAGCCCTAAAGAAGTTACAGATAGGGTTGATTTGAAAATGTTTTAAGAAGCTTTTGATGATGCAGGGATGGATATGCATGGGAAATTACTGATGCCATTTGTTAAAGAAGTTAATGGAGTAAGGATTGCTATTGATGCCATAAGAACTAAATTGGCAAACTGCAAAAATTATAACACCACATTAGTAAATACACATACAACTTTATACCAAGTGTTGGGGCTGCAAAATATAAATAAATTTTCTAAAGCAACAATGTGGATATGTTGGGGTCTGCAGAAAATAGGAGAAGAATTTATTTTAGATTACCGTACATATTTGGACAAGCACATAAATGAAGGTTTAGCAGCAATAAAGGAAGGCAAAAGAGTACCTTTCAGGTGGTATTCCCTTCTCATGCATTTGATTCTTTTCCATTGTGAGGACTATTTTGCACAAGCTATTGGTTTAGAAGTGGAGAGAGATGGTGTAAGGTTACCAGTTGAGTTGTGGACCACAGTTTTGTCATTAGATTGTGAAGGTGCTAATTTGGTGCCCTTTGAGAATGATTTTACATACTTGCTGAGGAAGAGGCTGATTCATCAAGTTGAGAATTTTCCATTTTTGTTAAAATGTTTTCTTAGGCCTTTGGATTATGATGTCAAACCACCAAAATGCCATAATTGGGGTGACATTTATTTATATAGAAATACAACTATGGTCAGAATATATGGATTCCCTGGAAGGCCTTTTATGCTTCCAAGATATGTGCCAGAGTGGATCCTAGTGCTCCAACAAATGCAATGCCAATTGCAAAGTTGGTCAGATCATTGAGGGACTTCACAATTTTGCCTGAGCACATTGAAGCAAGATGGATTGAGATCAAGGGTGACTTTTAAAATTATAAGGACACTATGGTCCTGCCCTTGCTGAAGAATGATCAAAGTATCAAAGGATATACAGAGTGGAGAAAGGAGACTATTGCAAGGGTTAATGCATTAATCAAGGATATATCACAAGATGTCAACATGATACTCCTGCAAGAAATTCTACTAAATTTGGTTAATTCTGATGTTTTCTATGATAATTTTATTAAAGAGGTTAACCAAACCACAGTGAAGTATAATCCATATAGACAAAAGCCAGAACAAATAGCTCAGCATAAATGGCCAACTAATGAAGAATACCAAGAGTGGATTAAAAGATATATCCCTGATGATGACTAGAATAGAAGAATATTCTAAAGAATATTTCATAAACAAATTTTCTCTTTCATCTCTCTTGAGCAAGCTAGAAATCTGTTAGATCTGTAAAGTGTCATTATCATTATGTTGTAACTATTTTTGTTCTTCCCCATTTTTGTGGATTGATATTTTCTTACATCTTAAAGCAAGAATGTAAAGGACACCTGTCAGTTTTGATGACCTGAAGCTTGTTGTAATTCACATCTATTTATGTGAATTTCCAAGGCATCAATAGGGTCTGAGTTTTAATCTAAGAAAGAATTTTCTCATTTTTGGGTCGGTCCAAGTTGTATATGCATTTTTGTTTGAGATAATTAGGCATACTGTTAAAGTTGCAAGTTCTATGGAGTTTTTTCTCTCTCATATATGAACTTTGAGATGTATAATTTTCCAAGAAAATAATACAAAGAGCATTAAAGCTTATGTTCACTACATTTCTTGTCTCTTTTGTGTTATGTTTGAATTCTCTGAGATTCAATAACAAGTTTATTGAATCTTGGTTGTATTTCATTTTGAAATATATTTATGTTCATTACTTGTTGATAATCTAATAGATTATATAAATGCTTGAGATGAATTAGAAGGATTCATAGGTGATTACTTAAAGATATTGATAAGTATGGGGTTTGTATGTGAAGATTGATATTCTTGTCATAAGGTGGTAGGAGAGATCATTTTATTGAAGTTTATTTCTGTGAGAAGAATTTACCAATGAATATGACACTGGTCAGGTGTTAGATATTTCAGTTCAAGGATTGTATGCAAATAAAATCTTAATTGAATCATTCATATCATTTCTATTGTGAGGAAAAAAGTATGCCCGAGGCTTAATTCATAGATTATTTGAGTTGATAAATTAGCTATTTGTCATCTTACATATTGTTGTTGAAAATAGAAGAAGTAATAGGCAAATATCTGCTAAATTTGAGATTAAGATAGTTGATACTATAAGAAAGTGAATCTCAAGAAGGTCAACCCACCTGAATCCTACAGAGTTCAAAGTGCGGAAGTACCACAGAGGTCTTGTCAGTTGGTCCTTTCCCTTTGGATTATTATGTTGTAATGGTTTGTAGCTAAAACCTAGGTAATCATCCATTAGAAAAGGTAGTTGAAATCTTGCCAAATCAGGAACTAACAAATACCTCATCCTCATGGAAAATCAAAAGAACCAAGCAGAGTGAGTGAAACTAGGAAAGTTCGAGCCTAACTGGCTAGGACCATATGTCATTGTCAACTCTACCGAGAATGGGGCATACCAACTGGAAACACCAGAAGGAGATTAGCTCCATAGATACATAAACAACATGCACCTCAAGAGGTTCTATGCTTGAGGTCTCAATGTTTAAGCCAACTATCTACATATCCAGAAAATACCAAAAAAATAAAAAATACAAAATGTTACCTTGGTGAAAACCTGGAAAACAGGCGCCTTGACGACAACAATTTTTTTTTTAAAAAAAGTAAAGAGAAAAAAATAGCTCTCTCAGTGAAAACCTGGAAAATAGGCACTATTGAGTAGGTACCTTGGTGAAAACCTGGCAAACAGGCGCCAAGTGTTCAAATTTAGCTTCACCATCAATGAACTCCAAGATCAAAAGCTTGAGCACACTTCAAATGCAAGAATGACTACCAAAGCTATATCCAGAAGCACAATTCCCTCTAAGCACCAACACTTATCCATGGTTAGTACTGGTCCACCATACTAGGGGGCGATTCTAAATGTCATGAAAAAATCCTCAAAAAATTGGAAAACTCATCAAAAATCCTAAAAAGATCAAAAATCCTAAAAAAATCAATCTTCATAAAAAACAATCAACAAATTGCAAAATCCCAAGCAATAAAACCAACTCGGTTACCAAGAGAGAAAAGGGCGATCAAGCCCAGTCAATCAATGTCACAACCATGAGCTTTGTGAATCAGCATTGGGCCCATATGACACAACTTTATCAATCTATCAAATCTATCAGCAAGCAAACTGGCGACCAACCCAATCTATCAAATGTTACAATTATGAGCTTTGCAAATTAGCATTAGGCCCATCTAACACAGCTTGATCAGCCACCAAAATGATCAAAATCAATTTAAACAATCAATCAATCATCTTACACAGTGATGGATACACTCAAAACTAGACATGTCAGTCTTATATGAGTCATCTATTACTAAAAATAGACACAATCAAAGCAATCAAGCCAATCAAGCCTAACAAAAGAGTTGAGCCAATCAAGAGAATCCAACCGAATCAAGGAACAATAAAAAAATGTTGACTAGGTTAGTCAGTCGGTCAGATGTCAGTCTATATTTCACAGTTATGTTCTTATGCTACTCCATGATCCACCAAGTGAGGAGAGTAGCTATAATAAATCATTACTTATTTTCTTTGATTGTTGTCTATTGAATGCTCACTTATATTTCAGGGCCATGATGATTTAGGATAAATGCGATGGGCGCTGTCACTTATCTGGCAGCCACACAGTTCCACTATCTGAGCTTAACCCTGAGAAAGAATTGGACATTCCTTATCTGTTATATGTTTGTTTATTTACCAATAGCATCGTAGCAGTATCCAGATGGACTCTGGGTGCATTGGATTTCTATCTCAGTTTTAGTGGGCTTTCTTCTTAAAATCAAGATTTCATAGTGTTATCCAGATGAACTCTGGGTGCATTGGAATTCTATCTTGGTTTTTAGGTCTTTCTTTTCAAAATCAAGAGCTCATGGTGCTATCCAGATGGACTCTGGGTGCATTGGAGTTATATCTTGGTTTTCTTTTTTCTTTTATTCATATTGTTCAGAGGGAAAAGCGGTATCCATATGGTCAATATATGGGTGCTTTTGGCTCTCTTTCTTTTCAAACAGGGAACATAGCTGAACCCAGATGGTCAATATTTGGGTGCAAAAAATTTTCTTCTATTCAATCTCTCTACTCCTTCAGGTTATCAAGAGGTCGTGGCGGTATCTAGATGGTATGTGATCTAGATGCATTGGACACTTCAGAATTTCATAAAAAGATGCAATGATGACAAAAATTGGAAAGGCGACAATGACTTGGGTCACTCATCCATTCTATCAATTCATATCTATCAATCGTCAACCATCCTTTCTATCGATTCACTCTATCAATCGGTCCCAGAGAACAAATTCCATTTGAATTTCTTCTAACTAACACATGCATTACTCAGATATTTTGTGCATAGTAGATTGCATTCATTTATTGCATAAGGAAAATCCAAAACATGAGTATAGTAGATCATATAATCAATGCATCCATCACCAATAACATCATAACTAACATAGGAATGCATCCATCATCAATAAAATCATAACTAACATAGGAATGTATTCATCATCATCATATAGTGATTCAAATTTTCAACAAATTAATGCTCATCTGACGCATTTTCTATGCTTAATTTTTTGAGGGGGCATATAGTCCACCTACGGTCACTAGGGCAAGCTGGGGCATGATCAAATTTGAAAATTCTTTGACACAACATGATGAATCACATTGTATCAAAGAGGGGCAAATGTAGACACCCTAAAATGGATAGACTTGCGACTTGACATTAAAAACACTAATTTTCATCTATTAATTAATAGTTTTTTAATCATTAATTAATCATCTATTTCCTTCTAAATTCATTTCATCTATTAATTAATGTTTTTTTAATCATTAATTGATCATCTATTTTCTTCTAAATTTATTCCCCAAATCATCTAATCAAGTTCCCAAAATTAATTAAATAATTAATTTTATTTAATTAATTAACCTTAATTGATTAATTACTATTAATTAATTGATTAAATTCAATTTCCTATAGTTTAAATTGAAAGATTTAAACTTACTAATTAGATTCTTCCAATCAAATTAATTTAATTTCATTCAATAAAGCAATTCTAAATAAAAAAGAATTCAATTATCTCACATGTTGAAAACTTTAATTACATAATTGAATTAAATATTCATTTATTTTCAAAGAGATAATCTTTAATTAGATCACATGGGTTACTCCACCCATCTCTCCAGTTCACATGGGTAACTCCACCCATCTCTCTAGTTCACAAGGGTAACTCCACCCACCTCTTCAGTTCTAAAAGGTAACTCGCAATTAGCTCTTCAGTCAACCAAAATCTATCTCCTCTCTTCTAGTTGAAGTGGTGGAGTCTTCTAATGTCTTCTCCAGTTCCTTTTAATCTCAACCGTTCATCTCCATATCTCTCAGATTGATCTCAACCATTCATATCACCCTCAATTCCTATATAATAAACCCTTCATACCTATTTGAAGGATCCAAGATTTCAAGCTTACGTGCGCCATTACTATGTCAAATTGGTTCAAGAATCAAGCCTTCTTGTGATCATACATCCAGGATTTCAAGCTCTCATGTGCCATTACTCCATCAGTTTGGTTCTAGCATTCAAGCTACCTTGCGATCACACACCCATTTCAATTAGCAAATTCTTGACACTTCTCAAGTCATAGACACTTCCCACACCAATACTGAGCATCACAAACATCATTTCGAAAGGAGTAGAGAGAGACAATAGAAGCTTCAAGCACATTGGAATTTTCATTCATTTTTTTTCCTTTCTTTTCTTGTACATTTTATTGGTTACGTTTTAAGTATTCGTTATTGGTAGCTTTGTGTATCTGATTTCTATCATTGCAAACTGGTGTTACTAACCCCCACCTTTGGAAAGCTTGGGAACCACGAATCACGAAAGGAGGCATACAAAATGACACCTAGATAATTGATAGTGGTTGTTCTCACCACATGACTGGTGATAAAACACAATTTGAACATCTTGAGCACTATGATGGTGGGAGTGTCAGTTTTGGGAATGATGAACCCTTCTATTTGAAAGGAAATGGTTGTATTGCTCTTACTCAAGGAATCAAGTGTGATAATGCTTATTGGGTTGAAGGACTAAGGCATAATCTACTAAGTGTGGCACAACTGAATAACATTAGTTTCAAGGTAGAATTCATTAATGGTAAGGCCAACCTCCTGGATGGTAGAGGAAACCTAGTTGGAACTGGAAGACAAACAAAAGGTAATCTATTTTATCTTGATCTCAATGAAAGTTCATGTTTTATTGCACAAGTAGAAGAAAGATGGTTATGGCATAAAAGTTTGTGTCATGTGAATTTTGATAACCTGATTAACATAATTAAAAACATAAGAGTAAGAGGTATTCTTGTTCTGAAGAAACCTGAATTAGCAATATGCAAACAATGTCAAATTGGGAAGATGGGCAAAACAAGCTTCAAGAGAAAGAACTACAATACAGAAAAAGTCTTGGAATTAGTACATACTGATTTGTGTGGACCAATTGGAACAACAAGTTACACAAGTGAGAAGTATTTCATTCTATTTTTTGATGACCATTCCAGAATGATGACTGTTATGTTTCTCAAAGAAAAATCAGAAGCTTTTTAGAAGTTCAAATGGTACCTAGCCAGAGTTGAAAAAGAAAGAGGAAAGAAACTTAAATGCCTAAGATCTGACATAGGAGAAGAATTCATTTCTAATGAATTCAATGAATTTTGTAATGAAAGAGAAATCAAGAGACAAGTATCTGCCCTAGGTACACCACAACAAAATGATATTGCGGAAAGAAGGAACAGATTCATCATGGATTGTGCAAGAACCTTGATGATTGAAAATAATATTGCTACCAAATATTGTAAGGAAGCCATCAGCACTGCAATTCACACCTTGAACTAAGTTCAACTGAAGTAAGGTACTAAGAAGACAAATTTTGAATTATGGTATGGCTACAAACCTAATGTTCGTTATTTCAAAGTATTTGGAAGTAAATGCTACATCTTGAAGGAAGGAAGAAATGGAAAATTTGATGTAAAAGGTGATGAAGGTATATTCCTAGGCTACTCCAGCAAAAACAAAGCATATAAATGTTTAAATCTTACTACTCATAAAGTCATAGAAAGTGTGCATGTAAAGATTGATGAGTTTGTAGAGAGAAATGAAGAACAGAGCAGTAAAGAGCCTAAAGACTACATAAAATTTGTGTATTATGAACCTGATACTATACCTAAGACACAGGCAATGGCAATTGGATAGAAACCATGTCAACCACTGAATTCATTAGCACAAACTTTGTTGCAACCTGTACAACCAGTGATGCTAACTGAAGAAAACTAGTCACAAATAGAGGGAACTAACTCTCAGACTGAAGAAACTGAGTCGCGGATAGAGGCACCTGAGTCACAGACAAATGCACCCGAGTCTCAAACAGTGGAACCCCAGTATCAGACAAAAGAACATGACAAAATATTTGAGCATGGTGAACATAGTGGAGCAAGCCCAAAATCAAGAAGGAAGGATCCTGTACTTGCAAAATATGTTAGAAGGCATCATGCACCTGAAAAAATAATTGGAGATCAGACAGAAGGTGTAATGAAAGGAACAAAATCAAAGGTACATGTTTTCTTAGTGAAATTGAACCTAGAACTGTTAAAGATGCATTGAATGATGAAATCTAGATCGAAGCAATGAATGAAGAGAATGAGCAGATAGAAAAGAACAAAATTTGGACTCTTGTACCTAGACCAAAAGACAAGAATGTGATTAGTACTAAGTGGGTTTTCATAAACAAAATGAATGAGAAAGGTGAAGTTTCTAGAAACAAAGCTAGATTAGTATGTAAAGGATATGCTCAAGAAGAGGCTATTGATTATGGAGAAACTTTTTCTCCTGTTGCAAGACTTGAAGGAGTCAAAACTCTTATGGCATATGTTGCACATAAAGGATTCAAGGTATATCAAATGGATGTAAAATCTACGTTCTTGAATGGAATTCTAGAAGAGGAAGTCTATATTGAGCAACATAAAGGCTTTGTAGATCATAACAAAAGGAATATGGTTTGCAAACTACACAAAGCACTGTATGGACTGAATCAAGATCTAAGAGCCTGGTATGAAAGATTTCACGGTTACTTCACAAGTATTGGATTCCAGAGAACTAATGACAACAATAGCTTGTACATCAAAGAAGGACCTCAGAACAAGATACTATTAGCAAAAATATTTGTTGATGACATAATGTTTATTGGATATGATGATCTATGCAAAAAATTCTCTGAAGCTATGAGTAAGGAATTTGAGATGTCTATATTTGGTGAAATCAAATTCTTTGTTGGTTTACAAGTTTATTAGATGAAGGATGGTATCTACATTACTCAGTCTAAATACATAAAAGAGATACTGAAGAAATTTGGGATGGAAGATTCTAGACCAGTTGGAACACCCATGCCTACTGGACATAAGCCGTCTAAGGATGATGATTCAAAGGAGGTAAATCAGACTACCTATAGATCCGTGATTGGAAAACTTCAATATGTTGTTCACACTAGACGTGATATTGCATTAGCAGTAGGTATTATTGCAAGTTTTTCAGCTAATCCCAGAGAGAATCACTTAATGGCTATCAAAAGGATTCTGAGATATCTTAAGGGTACTGAAGATTATGGATTATGGTATAAGAAAGGAGGAAAATTTGATTTGAAGACTTTTACTGATGTTGATTGGGCAGGAAGTGTCAACGACAGAAAGAGAAAAAGTGGTGGAGCATTATTTCTTGGAAAGAGGTTAGTCTCCTGGACAAGAAAGAAGTAGAACTGCATTCTCAGTCTAAAGCAAAAGTAGAATATGTTGCTGCAGCAGTAAATTGTTCAAACATCATATGGTTCAAATAGTTTTTGTCAGGTATGAAGGTGGAAATCAAAGAACCAACCATTCTCTATTGTGACAATACCAGTGCTATTAACATCTCTAAGAGCCATGTGATGCATACTAAGACTAAACATATTGCAATTAAGTATCATTTCTTGAGGGAATTGGTTCAGGACAAAGAAGTAACATTGGAATATGTGAATACTAAAGAACAAATTGCAGAAATATTTAGTAAACTATTACCTAAATATGCATTTTTGTATCTTAGAGGAAAGCTAGGGGTTATTCCCCTAACTGAGGCTCACTAAAACACAGTTTAGTGATGCATCAACCAAGCTACGGAATAGATTTAACAAGTTGATGCAATTATCTAGAGCTTATTGCATATGAATTAGTACAAACAGGTATATTAGAACTTTATTGGATACATATATATCAGTTGGTGTCTTTGGCATTGGTTTTCAAAGAGGGAGAGATTACTGATGTGTCATAAAGATTATTGATGGAGAGATTGATGACAGAGGGAGAACTTATCAGAGAACATAGATTAATGTAAGAGGGAGAAATCTATATTTCAGAGATTGATGACAAAGGGAGTTTTTGGATAAGAATCAGAATGAAGCTAAGGACATTAATAAAATTTGGTTCTTATGTCTGTTTCTCTATAATTCTTTGTATTATGACATGTTATGTTGCCATCAATGCCAAAGAAGGAGATTGTTGATGACAATTATTCAATTGTGTATTGTCATTTATGTTTACACAAGTATATTGACGTTTACACAAATGTCTAATCCTATCCGAGCATAGTGAGTGTCTGTCGAGCTCTCTCAGGCATTGAAGATGACCAAATTAAAATTTAGTTCTAACCGAGTTCACTCAAGCATTACAATTTTGGTCGGGCATTGAAGGATTTTAGTATTGACCGAGTCATGCTTTTAGTGACATCCGACTAACATCAGTTTATATTTTGTGGATAATTGATTGTATGAAGCCGACAAACATGAGTTTTATTATTTATTTAGAAGGATATTAAGGCTGACTTGACAAGGTTTATCATATATATAAGGTCAATTTTGGATTGAATAATGTGTGGAAGTGTGTGAAGATATATGTTTTGTGATATGAAGAGTGAAGGCAAAATCAGATGGGATTATGATTGAATACAAAACATACAGAGCTGAAATAGAATATCCGATCAGTGAGGATCAAGTAATCAAAGCCAGGGCAGAGATTTGAATCAGCAAAGATAGTTGCTTATTAAAACATGTCAATCCATTGTTACTCTCTAACAATTGTAGTAGTGATCAAAATCTCTTAACAGAGTAGACTTAACAATATTTTGTAAATCCTCTCACAAGGTGACATTTCTACATTGAAGTGTTTGAAGACCTCTAAAAAGGCCACTCCTTACAGGGTTATAAAATCCTCTAACAGGGTCACACCTAACAGTGTGTTATTGTAACCTTTAACAGGGTTGGCTCCTAATAGGGCTCACTTCAGAAGAGTGAAAAATAGTGACTAGTTGCTATTGGTGGTTTTTCCCATATTGGGTTTCCATGTTAAATCTTGGTGTTATCTGTGTACATTTTATTTGCTTTATGGTTTATGTTTCTGCAATCAATCACTAAAGGATAATCACAGTTAATATCATAAGATTTGCTATGTTAACCGAGTGACAGTAAAATATCTTTGCTAACCAAACAACAATAATAAATTTGTTTAAAGACATCTAAGGGACTTGGATTTGTTTTTTTGGTAACTGATTCACNNNNATTCCCCCCCCCCCCCCCCCTCATTTACTCATCTCATTTCCAATAGTTTTGACATGGAATAATCTAAAATATGAGATTTTTCTTGATTCACTACTTGTCCTGGAGCCTTAGTGTATTTTTTAAGCACCCTTTTCAACTGAAGAGCTTCCCCTCTGCATCCGTTTTCTGAATAACATTGTATCATCTGAAAACTACTGATGGGTAATGGATTGAACTAAAGATGTCACTTCCACCCTATTTAGAATACGATCACTTTGGAGGTTACATAATTTTCTACAAAGTGCTTCAACCATGATGATAAAGATAAATGGGGGCAATGGATCACCTTGTCGAATTCCTCTTGAACATTCAAAAAACCATACAGATTCCCATTAATGAGGATAGAGAAGCTAGGGGTGGAGATGAAATAGAAAATTAAATTTATCCAAGTTCTAAAAACCCAAATCCTTTCATACACTTTGCCAAGAACCTCCAATCTACTTTATCATATGTTGTTTTAATGTCTAGTCTGATAACAATGCTTGAAATTTTATTATTTTGGATAGAAGGAATAGATTCTTGTGTAATGATTACCCCAATGAAAATAGATCTTTTGGGCACAATTTTTTTTTGTTCTTCTCCTATAATTTTTTTAAAAATAGTTTTTAGTCTATTAGCAAGTGCCTTTGTCAACATCTTGTAAATGGTATTACATAAAGAAATTGGCCTAAATTTGTCCAAACAAGTTTCTTTATTTTTTTTGGGAATGAGAACCAAAAAAGTAGTATAAATTCCCTCATGAATATTCCTAGTGATCTTATTGATTCCAATGCTTTAGTTATTTCCATTCCTAGAATTGGCCAACACTTCTGAAAAAATCTTGTTGGGAATCCATCAGGGGCAGGTGGTTTGTCTGGGTGAAGATGATTTAAAGCTTTGAGTATCTCCTCCTCTGAAAAATTTTCCATCAATATTTTTTTGTCCTCCTCTGTTACTATCTGAGGGATATCCTTTAACATCTCCTATTGAGCTAATAGATCTTATCCTTCAATATTGTTGAGTAGGTTTGAGTAGAAACTAACTATCTTTCTTTTAATCTATATTTGATCCTCTAAATTTTAGCCAATCTTTGTCATTGATTTTATTAATTCTATTAATAATTCTCCTCTGTTTGGTGCTATTATGGAAAAAAAATTGTATTCCTATCCCCTTCTTCAAGCCAAATCTCTGTAGATTTCAAGCCAAATCTCTCTAGATCTCTAGATTTACAATTGGAATTCTTTTTCTATACCTCCACTTTTTTCTAATAGATGAAGGATGACATTGAAGTCCCCCCCAATAATGAAGTTTATTTCTATCCAAACTCCAAAGATATCACTAATCTCTTCCCACACTTTCACTTTATTTTTTGTTGGAATATGGCCCTAGACATTTATTATAGAAAGCTTCAAGTCTAAAATTAGACTCTTGACTAAACGCCCAAGCCAATTGGTTCTGTCATCTATTTTTTAAAATAAAATCTCCTTAAATTCCACATGATTTCCAAACCCCTAGAAGCTCCTGTAGCCTCCTCAAATTCTAATTCCCAATTAACTATTGATTTTTTGAATTTTTCCATTTGATCAGAACTCAACTTTGTCTCTTGCAACATGACTATATCTTCTTTGAATGAAAAAATACAATGCTTAATTATGTGCTTCTTGTTAGGAGCATTCATTCCCCTAACATTCAATGAAATGACCTTCATCTCTCCTTGGGAAGGAACTTCCCCTTCCCTACATGTAGATATGTTGTAATTTTTTTTTTATCCAGTTCCTGTCTATCTTCACTTCTTAAAAGTTAAAAGAGATAAATATTTACGACCTTTTCCTTTTTTATTTTCCTTCCCACTATCTAGATAAAATTTATTGGATCATACCCTTTCAATTCCCAAATTTAGATTTGTAGACTAAACCAATCCCCCTTCTGTGAGAATTCCTCTCTCTCCTCTGCTTTAACTATCATTGATCATCTTCCATCAATTCCTAATTGATAGTCCCCAAATTTAGTGGTCCTTATGTATCATTGAACATATCTCCCTCTAGATAACTTGAATCCAAAATTCTATCTATATATTTAAATTTATTCTCCTCCAAATTCTCATCAGTTTTGTTTATCTTTCCTTTCTCTACAATGCAAAACAATTCATAAAATGCTTGAAGTCTAGGAGAAAAATCTGAACCTTGATGATTACTATTTGAGCTAGTTATTACAGAATTCTCTTTTCCTCTCCAACCATTTCTCCTCTTCTTATTTTTTTTTATGTAGTGGAAGTAAAACCATCTTTAACATGTGGCATATTCTCCTTTTCCAATAATTTATTTTCTTCATTATGAAATCTTTCTTCATTCACATTTATTTTGTTATCTAAATTGTTATATTTTAATTCCTTAAATATTTTCTTATTTGTTGAACATTCTGGCATTTTAAGCCTCTTACCCTTATATTTTCTCTTTAGAGGAATAGATTTTGATCTTGATAGATTTTTCTTTTCCATTAATCTTACAGATTTCCCGCACCATATGTTTAGGATCCCTGGATTTGACACATGAGGATTTAACTCCCAGTCCATTTTTTCTATCCTTTTGGTATTGCTTCCTATGACCCCACATTTCTCAGGTGCATTCCCATTAATTCTGAGTGTGGAAACTTCTTCTGCAACAAGGTTATTATTACTAATTGGATCCAAAAATCGATCTCTAGGCAAAGCATCCAAAGTGTGTTGTCATGATTTAAATGGAGTCTATTTTTCTTCATCATGTCAATTAATATTTCCTCTAGAGTCTCATCTTCTTTTCCATTCTCTATCTTACCATTACCCTGATATCCTTCTATTTGAATTTCTTCTAGCATCACATTCACCCCTTTATCCCTTTCTGAGTCAACATTCTTCCAATAATATCCTATCAAGACTATTGTCATAGAGTTGTTAGGGTCTTCAAAATCTATTTTTTCTACCAACACCTGATCTGCTATCTCTTCTATGATATTGATTTGGGCGTCTTCCAAACACCGATAATTAAAAATTGACATTTCTTGTATGCTAATGTTGGATATTTCTTAGTGGTTTATCTGACCCATTCCGTCCATGTGGACATCCAATTTTGGCCGAGATATATTTCCATTCATCATTGATAAAGACACTTTAAATCCTCTAGTGTTTCCATGACCGAGGTCATACTTTCAATTTTTTTGAGACTTGTTCATATTCTCCATACCCAATGTTGGACTCCAAAAAGGTCTCTCATATATCAATGGAAATCCTCCCAAACTCCTGAACATTCTTTGAGTCTAATAGAGTTAATATAGAAGGCAACTTCCTTTCTTCTCATGTTATCCATCTTTCTCTTTTCATGGCCTTCACCTCTGAGAGATTGAAACCCGTAGAATATGAGATCCTTGTTCCTTTAAATATTGTGTTAGTTTGATGTTTCTTCTCCTCAGGTCCTCGACTAACTACCATAATAATATTTCTTTCTTGAAGTTTTTTATAGAAGTGGAACCATCTCCAAAATATATTCTAAAGAATTAGTAGAGTACTATCTTTATATCATTTGTCTTTCATTTCCTTTAACTTATCTTATTTTTCTATCCCTTCCTTCATATCTTTCACTGTTTCTAGAAAAGGGACACTAAAATTCAACGTGGATGTTCTCCATACCTCCTCTACTTTAGATGCTTCTATTATCCTGTAAGGTTTTATGCTGCAAAGATCTTCTAAATCTTGAATAGCTCCACCAAAGTCCATTTTATGAGTAATAGTTTCTAAAGCCCTATCTAGATGATCGTATGAAATCCTCAGAATCCACGCTCCAAAACTTGATATGATTTTAATCAATTTTGGAGTCTATTATTCAATGTCGATAATAATATAAATTCTTGGGCTGTGAGAGTCCACAAAAAATCTAATTTCAGGAATATGCCTAGTTTGTTTCCAGAAACCTCCAATATGTTTGCATCTCTATATTCTATAGGTAGGTTTTCTAGTTAGATCCACAGAACAAATTTGATGCTTTGATTCCTACTGTTGAAATTTAGAGTTCAATGTTGCATATAAAGTCCATAGTTTTTATAGAACCAACATTTTTTCTTAAAAAACGTATCCCTACTTTCTTTTGATTTGAATATCACTACAAAGAAGCCAATAGAGGAGTATAAAGGTTCTAGTTTCTCTATATCACTCCAATACTCTTGAGTCCATTTACAAAAATCCTAAAATGAAAGAGTAATTTTATAGAGCTTACAAATAATGACCTATTGTTGTAGTCGTCTCATCCTTTCTTCAAGAAAATTCTTTGAGAATGTAATGGATGGTTCTCCAACTGTGTGGTCGTCCATAGTTGTCCTTTATATTTGAATCATCTTTCCTCTATTGACTTCACCCTCCTTCAACTCCTTGTATTGCCAAATAAATCCTTCCTTCTGAATTTGATTTTCTCTAAGTCCTAATGTTGGAATCCCTTCCTTGGAACTTTTAATCTCACACCCCTCTACAGGCCTACTTTTGGTGTGGACTAGAAGTTTTATTTTCTCATATTTCAATGTTTTTTCTGTTTCCTTTAATATGTTCCAATAATGATCCAACCAGGCTTTTCTAGGTAGTGGAGGGTTGAAGGGCCTTCCTACCCTTGTCGTAGGGAATATTGGGATAAGATTAGGGTTTAGGTTTATTTCCAACCACTGTCTATTTCTTCCTTACCTTTTTTCCTTGTATCTTATGTGCTCTTTTCCTATGGTTTCTGGTTTGGGAAACTTCAAAGAGTCCTCTATAATATTCTCCTTGACTTCAAAGTTACTTGCTCTCTTTCGATATCCTTCTTCATTTTTCCAATGATAGTTTGGGAAAAATATTTTTTTTAATCTTATGTGATCTATACTAAATCCTTTCATTTGTCTCTCATGTCCATTCAATTCATTTTAATATTGGGAAAATGAGTTATGTACTCGCCTAAGTGAGAGATGATTCTTCTCTCTCTTGACAACCAATTTTTGTGGCATCCATCTTACCAATCAACTGCAACTGCCATTCACCAATCTTCACTCTATTATTTTTGTTAAACATGTTACAAGCTATAATTTTTCTAAATTAAAATAATGGTGGACCCTTACTGAGAAATCTAGCACCCATTGGATCAAACAGTTTGAAGATTACTTTTACTCTCTATGACTTTTATTAGAATAGTGATACTTCTGATTTTAATAGAGGACGAAACCACCTCAAGTCATTGAGAGATTTACCATGGAATAGTGATATGAAACCCCTTTGGTAAAACTTGGTTGTAAGATCTACAGGTAAGAAGCCCCACTCATTCACCAAGGGTCAAGGTAAGGGCTCTCAACAGTTGATACAATAGAGAGGGACCCCGTGGGGATTTGAAGCTTGGTTGTTGGATCTACAGGAAAAATCTCCACCATTTCACCAAAAGGTCATACCCTTCATAACTTAATATAACATTCTAACAAGGAGTTGACCCTTCAGAATCATAACACAACAATTTAACCATCATAATAGACCATTAGTAACAAAAAAAATGACTAGCCATTCAAACAAATTTCACAAAATTTTGAAAAATAATAAATACATAATTTAAAAAAAATTCTATGCAGAGAATTCACTTTGCATTTTAAAAAAATTAAGCAAAGGACTAAGTAAAACATATGAGTTTTTAACAATTTTGAAGCACTGTATAGTAGTATACATAGAATAAGGTACAACTACAAAAAGAAAAGAAAATTTGTGACGAGAAGAAATGGAAATGGAAATGAAAGGAAATGTGATGAGGCCCCTTTTAACAAATGAGACGTTTGCAAGAAGCACACAGAACAAGGGAAAAGATAGCTAAAATGATTAGAAACCCAACCTTAAGAATGCACCACAACCTCATTGACACCACTCTGATATTTTCTTCCATACTCTTGCTGCGTATAAAGAAGAAAAGTGTAGGAGTGTCCCTCCTAAGCATGACAACTGATAGAATGTGTGTGTACTGTTCAAGATCATCTGTTTCTTTTTGTTCAGAATTCATGGCACATCATTATTCTCCATTATTATTTCCTGGTGCACCTTACAAATTCCTCGTCGCCAAGATGCTTTTATAGACCTTCTATAAAATCTTGAGTGGTTTACCTTCTACCAAAGTAAAGACACATCTTTCTTAATGTTTTCCCCATTATTCCATTCTGTCTCATCTGTCACCCGGGGTTTTGACTACAACAACACAATTTAAACTTCCATTTGTTTAAATGATTTATTTTAAATTATATTAATAAATATATCTTATTAGAAAAAGTGGTATGATATCAAATTAACTATCTAAATAGATCAATCTTGTATTATTCAAGTTTGTCAATTAAATTTCAAATTCTATTAAACCATTTTGGTGGGAAATTTTTGTTTTGTATTTTAACTTTTTAAATTGAGAAAATAAGCTTTTTTTTTTGGGAATGAGTTGCTTTTTACCTTACTACAAGGATTGTAGCCAAGGTTATTTGATTGTAGTAAATTTTGTTCAAAAAGAAGGGAAAGAAAAAGTGTATCAAAGTTTCTATGTAAAGGGCTTGTATTTTTGAATGAATTTCTAATTTTTTCAAATAGAATATGCATATTATTTTTTAAATAATATAAATTTTATTATATATAATAAGATCAAATTTCAAAACTATACAAACAAAAGACAAAAATACAAGCAATTCTAAATAAAATTTATAATAATCACACAAAACAATTATATAGGCTTGTGGTTGGAGTTTCTACATGTACAATAGCTTTATTAATGATATCGATAATGACATTTTTATCAGTTTTTCGATGTTTATACCTATTGACATTGGTGGTAACATTTCATTCATTGTTATTCTTGATTTGTAATTAGCATACATATGTTAAATAAAAATATATATAATATATTGAGAGATATCTCGAGGTGTCTATTGCACTTTTATGTGAGAAATTGATAAAAATAGACACCTTCAGAAGGATATCTCTTGACGAATATATATATATATATATATATGCTAGTACTGAACCACAATGCAACATGTAAGACATTAAACATATTAATCTTCAACAAGTAACAAGTAATATTTACTATAATTTATAATATAATTATGACATTTTTTTATCACTATTTCAATGTTTATACCTATTGGGCCATTGGTGGTAACATTTCACTCATTGTTATTCTTGATCTATAATTAACATACATACATGCATACTATAGACGTCTAAAAATGTCCCTTAGCACTCTTATTAATTAAATAAAATTTAATTAATATTTCCCCGTAACATTATAGTTAATTTTAATTAATTAATTATATTTGTTATATTCTCCTACCTATTTAATTAAATCCGGTTCATCGTCTATGGTATCTAAATTTAATTTAAATACATTTCCCCGTAAATGTATTAAATTTTATTTAAATACATTCCCTCCATTAAATTCCCCTTTAAATAAATTTTAACTTATTTATTCCCTCCACATTCTAATATTCTACTAAGCTATGATTAATCTAAATATAATTTGAATTAATCTTAAACCCACCTAAAAAGCCTATATTCCTAATCTATATCCATCACTATCCCCCCTAAGCCTACTCTAATTAATCTTAGATTAATTAAAGACTAATTTTATAAATCCTACAAAAAATTAACCTCTTAATGGTGCTCACACATGTGTGAGCACCCCTCCTATGGGAGTTGTCCATTCCCTTTGCCTTATATGGCCCAATCCATTTCTCTTACATCTTGTCTCCCCTTTCCTCTTTGGAAGATGCTCAACATACGACTCACTTTGGATCTCCTACCCTCTTACACTTGTCATTGAGCCATCATTTTCAAGAGTTGCTCACACATGTGTGAGCAACTCTCCCTCTTCCATGAACACTCCTTTATCCCATGTGGAATCTATGTGGATGCCACATAAGATCCACCTCAACCAAGCCCTCCAAAAATATATAAATAGGAGGCCTCACTCCTTGAAAATCATCTTTCATTTGTGCATTGTTATCATGTTAGTATTTATTTAGGATTTTATAGTTATTTTCATGTTATTTTTTATTATCTTAGTTTGAATCTAGAAGTCACATGCTAGGTAAGTGGAAATGAATCTTAATTTCATTTGATCTTGCATATCATTCTAGTTTAGTGTTTGTATTTTCATCTTCATAATCTGGTGAAGACTTGAGGCAAGTTCCTCATACTTGTTCTTGAGCTCTTCATCACATCCATTATTTTTCATTGTAAATTTCAATCCATAGAAAACAAGAAATCAAGTGAGATTTATATCTTGTGTTGGGAGAGCACTCCCACATTCCTCTCTAAGAGAAAATCAAATAAATCTTGGGTGCACTTGATTCATCTAATCTGAGGTTATGTTGGAAGCTTTGTGTAAGAACTAGGTTTTTTTATATGTTATTGTAACTTATATGTTTTTTTTCTCAAATGTTTGCATGTCTGTGTTAACTTTACTATGATGATATTACTGAGAGGGGAGGGGTGAATCAGGAATCTACCAATTTCAACATTTAAACACTTTTCACTTATCCACCAATACAACAATTCAACAATCAAAAGTAAATGTGCAACCACTAAAATTTCAATACACAGACACAAGATTTGGTATCATGGAAACCCAAACTAGCGAAAAACCATGGTGGGGATGACACCCACAAATTTTTACTCTTCTGAAGTACGCCCTGTGAAAGGCTTTCCCCTATTAAAGGAATTTACATATACACATGACAAATTGTAACTTTGTGAGAGTATTTACCTAAATCTCATAACAAGCTTGTACCTTGTAAGAGATATCCTTGTGAGAGGACTTTGAACACTTAACACAGTATCACCATATAGGATTCCAATACTTGATAAATATCTATTAAGATCTACCTCACTTGAGGATTTCCAGAACTCTGTTGTAGCTGTCAGGAAAAAAAAGGTAAGAATGATCTGTGTAATAGAAACCTTCTCTACTTGATCAAATCCTTTTTGGCTCAAAAAACATTCATCACATACTTCTCCAACACTCAGTTGGACTGCACCTTCTGTCTCTTCTTCCTTGTGCACCGACACAAGATCAACCAAACATATTCACCTTCTTCTATTTAGTTTTTATGCTTTCCTTCTCTCTTAGGTTTCCACTACAATAGAAAACCCTAAAATTTAATACATTCTCAATCTTACCATACACTTGACTTCCTATCACATATCTCAATGTCCAATTCAAAATTTACTAACTCTTCCATTCTGACTTTGGATTTAATCAAGAAATTAAATTATTTCATAAAGTATTTTCCTTCTTGATCAATCAGCTTTCTCAAATCACCTTAGCATGCTCACCTCAATGATATAACCATTAAATAATTATTCCCATCTATCCATGCACATTCTTATGACCAATAAAATTTGACAATAACAACACTTTAAATCACCGATACTGATCAAACCGTTTGTTGCTTAGAGACTTAATGATTTTACAAATATATTTGTTTAACGTTGAAATATCTCACATTTTTTCACCAAATGAATCATGGTTGTACGATTAGCATCTATTAGCTGTAATTAACCTTCAAAAAACAACCAAACACAAAACAATCAATCACATAGTAAAAATTGATTGAGTCATCTTAGTCCTGATAATTGCAATCTTAACCAATTTCACTGTCTCTGATTAACTTCGCCAAACTAGATTCACCGGTCATCATAACTAGTTAATATTTTACATGTGGTATCCAAACATGTTTCCAAATACTTCTGTATAAATTTACCTTAAGATAGATTCGTTAGCATGGTGTATTCTGCAATCATCAACAAATCATAGTGATAATAGTTGACATCAATGACAATACCATAACTGATCATTTCTCAACCATACTTGTCATATCAACCACGTCCTTCACTTCATTTCCTAGCATTAGTTATGTCAACAATCTCCCCCTTTGGCATTGATAGCAACACAATAAATCAACACATACCTATGTATTCCTAAAGAAATATAACTAAGCAACTGATCACATCCATAGATTATTCAGGTTCAGTTCTATCTTCAACTTCTCAGTGTCCAATCTGTGTAGTATCTCCCACTGAGATAGAAATTTTTTTCAGCTCACTTCATGTACCAAATACCAGTACCAATGTGTACCAGTGTATTGATGGAAAATACTCCCCCTTTGACAATAATGCCAAAGTGGCCAATCAACAACAACCTATCTTTGATTTCCAGTGCAACATATTCTTACAACTTAACTAATCCAACTCCATGAGTTGGCACTAAGACATCAATCCAGGGTAAGATACAAAAATAAAGTTCCAGGATTGATGTAGTAGCATCTTCTCAATTAAGTACAGATAGGGGAGTGACCCCTTACTTAACTCTCAAGTATTCAAACCTATCCTTAGGTAGAGGCTTAGTAAATATGTCAACAATCTGTTCCCCAGTTGGAATGTATTCCAACCTAACGTCCTTCTCCTAAACTTGTTCTCTAATAAAATGATACCTTATAGCAACGTGTTTAGTCTTAGAGTGCATCACTGGATTCTTAGAAATATTTATAGCACTAGTATTATCACAGTGAATAACAATAGGTTCAGTCACCTTTTCTTGTATACCTTCAATTAGTTGCTTAATCCATACCACCTAAGTACAATTGATGGCAGCAACAACATATTTAGCTTCAGCGGTAGAATGTGAAATACAATTTTGATTCTTACTTGTCCAGGAAACAAGTCTTTCACCCAATAAAAATGCTCCACCACTTGTACTTTTCTTGTCATCCACAGTTCCAGCCCAATCAGCATCAGTATAGACACTTAGTGAAAAATCTCCTTTTTATCCATACCAGAGTCCATAATCTGTTGTTCCTCTCAAATATCTAAATATTCTCTTAACTGCAGTCAAGTATGTATCGTTAGGGGCAGGGATAACTTTAAGAAACCCCCTCCTAGGAAAAAGTGTAAAATCCTGGCAAATCGTACATTAATTTAGGGGAAATTTTTTAATGATGATGGCGAAGTTTTTTTTCAAATTAAGAAAAAAATATAAAGTCGTAGGCGATTTTGTCCCTCTCGAATGAAAATTCCATAAAATCCTGGCGAATTTTTGTCTTGTGAAGGTAAAAAAAATATTTGTAGTGGCGAATTATAAATTAATGTGGGTAAAATATGTAATATATGAGGCGAATTATTGTCTTGTGAAGGTAAAAAAAATATTTGTAGTGGCGAATTATAAATTAATGTGGGGAAAATATGTAATATATGAGGCGATTTTTATGTGTAGTTTGAAAATATATTTATTTTATTGGCTAATCTATCGTTAATTATAGGAATAATAAATATTTTATTTGGCGATTTTCAAAAAATGGGACTCGTCACTGCGTCATGTGGGCCAACGCCAACTAATATTAAATGTCTTATTTGAGACCGTTCGATTATCCTAGATCAATGGCTGA
>MU228494.1:793811-818907 GCA_018584345.1 Thuja plicata | reverse complement strand
TATGCAGTTGCTCTCGCCGCTCAACCGTCTGTAACTATGCTATCCATCAAATGTTTTTATACTATCCTTATTTGGTGAATTCGGCGGGAGGTATTAGGTCAAGATATACAAATTTGGCGAAGCCCGCATAATTTGAACACGTCTTTTGTTATTTGCGAGGCGATTACGGGTCACCCAAGACGAAGTATGAATAATAAAGTTGGCGAATTGGGGTCAGTTTGAGACACGCGTCTGCAAAATGTCGGGCGAATTTGGGGCCGCTTATAAATATATTTATAAAACTAGTGGCGAATATAGGCCGTCCATTTGGGGCCGCCTAGAAATTATAGGCAAATTTTTAAATTTTATGGGGACCAAAAATTAGATTCCATTGGCGATAATGTGTAAGAAAAGTATAAAATTAAATATCGCGCGGGGCGATGGGCCCGGGCATTGGACCGAATATTAATAATGGCCAGGCGATAGGGTGAAACGAATATATGTAAAACAATTGCCAATTCCCCGCTCGCTGACATGCGACATTCGCCAATTGGCGAATAATCGCCACTAAAGATATCGCTGGTTAGGGGTTGCTGAAATCTTGCAACCAAATCAACTACTTGTGCAATATCCATTCTACTGTGCACAACATATTGTAACTTTCCAATCATAGATCATTACATAGTCTGATCAACTCCATCAAATTCATCACCCTTAGACAGTTTGAAAACTATAACCATTGGGGTTCCAACGGGCTTTGACTCCTCAAGTCCAAATGTCTTCAATATCTCTTTGATGTATTTAGACTAATTGATGTAGATACCCTTATCAATTTGTGAAACTTGCAGGACAATGAAGTACTTGATTTCACCTATCATTGACATTCAAAACTCCTTTTTCATTTTTTCAACAAATTTTCTACTTAGGTCATCATTACCTAAAAATATTATATCATATACACATATTTCAGCAAGTAGTAATTTATTTTCTTCATCAACCTTGAGATAAACATTGTTGTTTTCTCTTGTTCTAAAAAATCCAATCTTTATAAGATATGAGTGCAGTCTTTCATACCATGCTCTAGGTGCCTGTTTTAGTCCATACAGAGCCTTATTCAATTTCTAAACCAAATCTTGTCCATCATTCTTCTCAAAACCGTCAGGTTGTTCAACATAAACCTCCTCTTCTAATATGTCATTTAGAAAAGAAGATTTCACATCCATTTGATAAACTTTAAATTTCTTGTAAGATGCATAAGCAAGTAGTATACTTACTCCTTCTAATCTAGCAACAGGTGCAAAGGTCTCACCATAATCCAATCCTTCCTCTTGTGCATATCCTTTGTAGACAAGTCTTTCCTTGTTTCTCACCACTTCTCCTATTTCATCTATTTTATTTCTAAATACCCATTTACTTCCAATCACATTCTTATATTCTGGTCAGGGTAATAGAGTCCAAGTTTCATTCTTCTCTATTTTTTTCTATCTCTTCTCTCATTGCATCTAACCAATCATCATCTTTCAATTAATCCTTAGCAGTTCTAGGCTCAAATTTAGAAAGTAAGCAAGTGCTCTCCCTAGCTTTCCTTCTAGTTAATACTCCAACATTCTTATCTCCAATTATTTTCCCAAGAGAGTGATTTAAATTAACATACCTTGGTAAGGTAGGCTCATATCTTTGTTCCTCAACTTCATTCTGAACAAGTGTGTCATCTTTTTCTTGTTCCTCTTGTCTTTGTTCATTCTGTTGAGTAGGTTCATCTTCCATCACTGGTTGCATATATGTTATCCCATTGTAATCTTTAGATTTTATCTTGCTTGCTCCATCATTTTCATCAGAAAACTCATCCACTTTTACATTAGCACTCTCAATGATCTTATTTTTCCTTTTGTTTAAACATTTGTATGCTTTACTCTTAGATGAATAACCCAAAAATATTCCTTCATCACTTTTTGCTTTAAATTTTCCTATGTTTTCATCCTTCTTAATAAAGCATCTACTACCAAAGATTTTTAAATAACTTACATTGGGAGTATGTCCATACCATAGTTCATAGGGGGTACCTTTTATGTTCTTTTATTGATCAAAATTTTGTTCAAAGTGTATACGACAATGCTAAAAACTTCTCTCCAAAACATTTGTGCAACTCCTTTTTGCATCATCAAAGTCCTAGCACATTCAATCACTGACATGTTTCATCTTTCATCTATTCCATTATGTTGTGGTGTTCTAGGAGAATAAATTTTTCTCTTAATCCCTTCATCTTCACAATAGGCAACAAATTCATGTGATGGGAATTCTCCACCTCAATCTAACCTTAAGCATTTTAAGTTCCTACCAGTTTCCTTTTCCACTCTTTCTTTGTAAATCCTGAACATATAAAAAGCTTCTGACTTCTCCTTAAGAAACATAGTCCACATCATCCTTGAATAGTCATCAACGAACAACATAAAATACTTATCTACATAGTAACTTTGAGTTCTCATAGGATCACATAAACCAGTATGCACCAAATCAAGTATATTCTTAGATGTGTAGCCTTAACTTTTGAATGTAGAACTAGTGAGATTCCCAAATTCACAATCCTTATAGACAACATTACCAGGTTTTACAAGATAGGACAGACCTCTAATGGCCTTCTTTTTACTAACTTTGATAAGGTTATCAAAATTAACATGACAAAACCTCTTATGCCATAACCAATTGTCCTCTACCTTTCCAATCAAACATTTCTTAACAAATGGATTTAAGTAAAATAAATTACCTCTTTTCAATCCTGCAGTAGCAATCATCTTTCCTTGTTTGTTCTTTATTTTGCATGATCCTTCACTGAATTCTAGATCAAATCCCTTTTGATTTAGTTGAGAGACACTCAATAGGTTGTAGTTCAGTCTTGCTACCCAGTAGACATCATCACAGTTTGTATTGTCATAAGTGCTATTGTCCCTTTACCTTTTACCATATAGGGGATGTCATTACCAAACTTAACTGATCCTCCATAAAATTCCTCAAGATCAATGAATTTAATCTTGTCACCAGTCATATGATGTGTGAAACCACTGTCAATAATCCACTTCTCACTCTTGTCCATAGTTGATATCAATGTTTTTTCACTACTTTCTATCTTGTGTTCCTTCACATCAACAAAGACAATCTCCTTATTTTCATCATAATTTGATTCATCATCTGTAACACCTTCCTCGGCTAGATAGCATTCTTTCTTTCCTTTATCCTTGTATCTCTTGTTCGTTTCTTTCTTATTGTTCTTAGGGCACCTAGATGCAATATGTCCAATCTTGCTACATGCAAAACATTTCAATGGTAATTTTCCTCTATAATTTCCCTTACCTCTAGGTAACCTTCTCGAGAAGAAAGCTTCCAATTTATCTTGTTATTTTTCCTCATATACGATATCATCAATATTACCTTCATAAGATACTAAAGTAGTTTGACTGGTAGGTTCAGGAATCCTTCTAGAGTTTAGATGGGCATTAAATGCAGCATCATTTCTAGGCATGCTATTATCATAATTTCTCAATTCAAAGGCAATCAACTTTCCAACCAAAGAACCAAAAGTAGCCGATAAAGTCCCTAAAGATCTTACTTCTTGTATAGAAGAAACTCTAATTTTATAATGTGGAAATAAATTTCTTATGATTTTTCTTACCACATCATCTTCAGTGATGGCTCCACCAGCTCCTCTAATTGTATTCACTACCTCCTTGACTCTCTAAATATAGTGTTTCAGTTGTCCTCATTTCATAAAATTTCCCCTTTAAGATGTCTACCTTAGCTTTTTGCATATGTGAATATCCTCAATAGACTATTCTCATCTTCTCCCACATATCATAAGCAGTGTCAAGATCTTGCACATTGATAAATTCTGCATTTGATAAGGTACTTGCTATTACTTCCATAGTTGCAGTGTTTTCTTGTTTTATCTTCAACTAATCAGAAGACATGGTTCCAGTAGATAGAACATAGCTTGTAGTCACATGATCCCAATACTGGTCACCCATTCCTTTCAGGTACAACTTCATCCTTCCAAACCATATTGTGTAACTATCCTTGTTGAAATTAGGACCTTCCTTTCTCATCATCTTATCACGATCTTTACCTCAATATGTTAAACTTATTCTCCAAGGACCAAATCTCTGATACCAATTGTTAACCTTACTGTGATGAGATTAATGAGAGGGGAGGGGTGAATCAGGAATCTACCGATTTCAACATTCACACACTTTTCACTTATCCACCAATATAAAAATTCAACAATCAAAAGTAAATGTGCAACTGCCAAACATTCAACAGATAGACATAAGATTTGGTATCGTGGAAACCCAAACTAGGGGAAAAAAATGATGGGGATGGCACCACAACTTTTTACTCTTCTGAATTACGCCCTGTGAAATGTTTAACCTTGTTAAAGGCATTTACATATACATGACAAAATTTAACCTTGTGAGATGATTTACCTAAAGCTCATAACAAGCTTGTACCTTGTAAGAGGTGGCCTTGTGAGAGGAATTTAAACACTTAACACAGCGTCACCATATAGGATTTTAATACAATAAATATCTATTAAGATATAGCTCACTTGAGGATTTCCAACACTTTTCTATAGCTATTAGGAAACAAAAGGTAAGAATGATTTTTGTAATAGAAACCCTCTCTGCTTGATCGGATCCTTTGTGGCTCACAAAAAATTCATCACATACTTCTCTAACACTCGGTTGGACCACACCTTTTGTCTCTTCTTCCTTCTGCACCAACACACGATCAACCAAACATATTCACCCTCTTTTCAATTTTTATGCTTTCCTTCTCTCTTAGGTTTCCACTATAGAAAACCCTAAAATGTAATACCTTCTCAACCTGACCATACAATTGGCTTCATATCACACATCTCAATATCCAATTTGAAATTTACTAACCGTGCCATTTTGACTTTGGATTTAATCAAGAAATTAAATCATTTCATAAAGTATTTTCCTTCTTGATCAATCATCTTGCTCAAATCACCTTATCACGCTCACTTAGATGATATAACAATTAAACAATTGTTCCCAGCTATCCATGCACATTCTCCAGTGAATTATGACCAATAACATTTGACAATAATAACACTTTAAATCACCGATACTGATCAAACTATTTTCCACTTTGAGACTTAACACTTTTACAAATATATATGTTTAACCTTGAAATATCTCACATATTTTTTGCCAAATGAATCATGGTTGTAGGATTAGCATCTATTAGCTTTAAGTAACCTTCAAAAAACAACTGAACACAAAACAATCAATCACATAGTAAAAAATGATTGAGTCATCTTATACCTGATTATTGCAGTCTTAACCAATTTCATTGTCTCTGATTAACTTTGCCAAACTAGACTCACCGGTCATCATAACTAGTTCATATTTACATGTGGCATCTAAACATGTTTCCAAATACTTCTATAGAACTGCACCTTAAGATATATCCATTATCATGATGTATTCTACAATCATCAATAGCTCATAGAGATAATAGTTGACATCAACAACAATATCATAATTGATCATTGCTCACCATACTTTTCATATCAAACACGTCCTTCACTTCATTTCCCAGCATTATTTATGTCAAAAGTATGATCTTTCTATGCATAGGTATGTTTTCATCGATGCACATTTTGGCACGCTAGGTGAAACCTACATCCCTGAGAATTTAAGATGTTTTGAAAATTTCTGCCATTTTCTAGACTCAGTCATGTATTCTCATCTCTGATTTACACAGAGTCATTTGCAACCTGAGATTTTCGTCTACACTCTGATATTTTTGTCTGTGCAGATGACAATCTACACAAATTGTCTTTCATACAAATTGTCATCTACGCAAATCATCATCTGCGCAAATCATCATATGTGTAGATCTTTGTCTACACAGATCATCGTCTACCACCCGTCATTGTCGTCTCTAACCTATTTGATTTGTTAACTAGTTCTTGCAGATGGTTATCTTTTGGGTGATTTCTTAAGGATTCTTGTGTACCCTTCAGGCCAATTTCAGCATCAAGAGTATAAATAAAATGTAACATTTAATTATAAGTTACATACTCTTCCTTTATTATATTAAAGTTACATTTTATGTATATACTTTCAAGATGTTTGAGAGTGGTTTCAGCTTCATAGGAGTTAAGCTAAAGATTCTAGTTTTTAAGGTTTTTAGGAAATTTTAGACTTAGCCAAATTTCAAGAATTAGCATATTGTCTCTAGCATGAGTCTAGTGGAATATTGATTGTAACCTTTTGTCTCCACCCTGTCACCGATAACATTTATTTTTGATGGTTTCAAGTATTACTAATATGTTTTTCTTTTTGCAGCATTGCACGGTTAAAGACTTTAAGATTAGTAATATTTTTCATGCAGGTTTCCTTGGATTTTAATGGATTTTGGGATTCAACTTGTATTATTAAAATTTTAGTCTTTGAATGAATGTTTCTTAAAGAAATTAACCACGTCCAATTTTGAATGCACAAGGGAATGAATCTCACAAACTCTTGAATTACTTAAGGCAAAACAATTACACCTTTCTTACATGCTTTCAATCTTGATGTGTGGGAAATAAATTGAAATTTCAAGCTTAACCATACTATTGTGTCTTTTTCTTAGGTAGAAAACACTTAGTTGTTCTAATTAGGTTCAATTTGATATGAACTCTTTTTTGTGTGTTTGAAGAAGTGTTTCTCAACAATTATTTTGAGCTATTTTTCATTAGATAGATCCCTTAATTTACATGACGCTATGATTAAACTATAGTCGTATCCTCTTCCCTAGCCTTCATGGAACTATTGGAAATATGTTGAGGTTAGGTGACTGAGAGGGGGCGGGGATGAATCGGGAACCAATAAAAATTAATCTCTTTAATCCTTTATTAGATTATCTAATCTGATTGCATGCATGAAATGAAAAGCAATAAAACATCCACAACACTTGCCACAATATTTGGTTACCCAGAAACCTTCCAAATAGAAAGTAAAAATGGGTGGGGATGGTACCCACAAGATTTATTACTGCAGTATAAATTTATCCTGTTAAAGCTTACAATTGACCACTTCTGATGGCCTGCCCTGTTAGGAGCAATAAGGACTGTTAGGTCCACCTTGTGAAAGAATTTAATACAATACAATTAAGTAATGCAACTCTGTTAGGATATTTGTAAAGGACTATTAAGTCCACCTTGTTAGAGGATTTTTTTGATGCACCTATTAGGATGAACCAGTAGATGATATTCTATTCAACTCTAGTTTTGTTGAAGAATATCCAATGATATAAAAGCTAATCACCTGAATGTGATAGATGAGTCTTTGTTGTTCCTCATACTGTTGTAGCCTCTTAAACAATCAGTCGCTTCATATCCACACATACACTTCTTCACATATATTCACTCCCATTTGGATAAACAAAATACCTTATATTTATACCTTATCCAAATCAAATACTTATGTAAGTTGGCTTCCATAAGATAAATTAATATCAAACAATATAAGCTAAGTAGAGCCAATACTATTACTCAGGTCCAGTAGTCCACTTGGGCAATATACTGGCACTCAGGCATTATGTTGTCACTCGGGTAATTTAGTAAACTTTGGCACTTAGGCTACACTTTTTACTTGGGTCATATTGACCCTTGGGTAATACTGATTACAACTGTCTTCTCGGTCGACACTGCCACTGCTCGGGTTACAATATAACTGCTCGAGTTGAACTACTGGCTCAGTCAACTATGTGATGACTAAGTGTTTTGGCACTAATTAAAAATATGTCTTTCCATAAGGTCATCAATCTCCCCCTTTGGCATTAGTGACCAAAAACACTTATCATACCAAAAATTGTTCAAACTTCTAAGTCAAAAATCCCCCTTACCATGTGCTCAGGTACTTGCTCAGGTTTTGACAACTGTTTTGTTTCTCGGTTACAACTGACTCTATATTTTTATTTTTCAAAATTATTTTTGTAACACTTATATTTATCTCTTCTCTATTTCTCTTTTGTACATGTATTTCCTTTATATATACATTTCCCCTTACATATATTTCCTATACATTTCCCCCTTGTTTTTGACACAAATTCCAAAATATATCTACATGGTAATACCAAAATACGATAGGAAATCACTATGTGCCTTCAAAATTTGAGATAAAGTGTTGTCCCAATTATCTTGCAACACCTTCAAGATGTGCAACTCAATTTGTATCTCTGTTGATAGCTCCATCATAAACTCTGCAACTGAAAATTTGTTGTCATGTATGAGTGTCTTGGCATGAGCTATACATTTTTGCATTACATCCATATGTGGAAGGAGTTGGCTCTGCATAGCTATAAGAGATTCCCTTGTCCTTGCTTCTTCCCTTAGTTATTCATCCTGCATGTCTATCAGATACTTCATCTTCACAAAGTGTGCTAAACTCAAACTTAGGTTGAGTGCCAAGTGATTTTCACTTTCCTTCATATCTGTATCTATCTTTGTTAGCTTTGTCTTGATTTCCATGGTGAATTTGGAAGTATCAATCAACTCTACAAATAATGAAACAACATTGTTGACTGTAGTTTCTAGAGAGCTAATAAGAGAGTTTAGCTTTACTTGATCAATTTCAATTTTACTTGCAACATTCTCTAGAACTTTGTTCTTAAACTTCCTTTCCTCCTTCTGCAGTAGTTTTTCCTGACCACTTAAATCTTTAATGAACTTGTGAACTATATCAACAAGTTGGTCCATAATAGAATCATTCTCATTTACTTCTACTTCTAGTGCATCTAGGAATATACCTTTTATGTCCTCTAGCACTCTGTTCCTATTCTTTTCTACTCGAAGCTTTTGTTGTGTAGCTCTTTTCTTCCATAGCTCCCCTAGTGTATCCATCTGCTCTACTATCAGGTTGGATAGATCCCAATTTAGAATCACAATGTCTTCCTCAAGATCAATATCATCAGTGTTTATTTCCTTCCCTTTTTAACTGTCCTTGGGATTGGGTGAAGGAACAATTTCCTTACCCTTTCCACTATCATCCTTATCCTTTCCTTCCTCAGTTTTCTCCTCACTATTCAGTTGGAAAAGATCATTGACATTTTCTACACCAACTGAAGCATCAATTCTCACTGAAGAAACATTCACAGTCACCTTCTCTCACTCGGTTAGGCTTATCACAATAGTAGGTGGATCCTGATGCTCAATTCCTACTAGTCTAGATGTAGATTATGTGGTCTTATCCTTACTCGGAGATAGGCTACTTTGTAAAGGTGATTGGGGTAGGGATGCCATCACTTCTACAACTATATGGTTTGCATTGGATTCTTCAATGGTTTCCACCTCTAGTAAATCTACATCATCAATCTTTACCTTGGGGTCTGTACTCGGCGCCTCTGCCTTATCTTCTTCATTGATTTCAAAGATTATCTTCCATATCTTTGTTGTAGCCTACACCACATCCTCTATCTTCTTGTTCAATATTTGAAAGGTCCTGAACCTTGGTGTGTGATTGTTTTCATATTGGGTCATGGCCTCTTTAACCTCTTTATTTGTCATAGAAGGCATGACTTGCCTCAAGGTTTGTTCTCTAATGTCCTTTTCTATTTGGACTGCATTGCTCCAAGGAATAGATATTTCCTTGAATAGGTCTTCACTCATATGACTCTTTAGTCCAGATGGATCATACTTCCATCTAATCATTTTCTCTATAACTGCTTCCTCAATCTTCTTTTGTTCATCCTTAGTTCTAGAAGCATATTTCAATGATTTTAGAGAACCCATACCACTACCTTCTCTTAGTTATTCAATTTTCTTCTCAAAGGTAGGTGTGGGTTTCTTGAATATTACTGCATCTTCTTCTTCATCTTCCTTAGGTAATATAATTTTCCTTCTTGATCTTCTTTTAGTGATGACAGGGGTAGAGATCTTTATTTTCTGCTTGGGGGATACCTTCATCTTCTTCTTCGGAGGTTCCACTTTTATCTCTTCATCATCTTCTATCTTAACTTCATCTTCTTTGCTTTTAGAGATAGAAGGAGGAGAGTCTAAAGTCTTTCCATACTTCTTTCCAAACTTATCTAACCTCTTCTTTCCTCTTTTCAAGATCTTAGGAATTTCAATTTCCAATGAAATTCTGCTCTTGGCTTCTTCATAGGTACCAAAGTATGGTGCTTTGGGATCAACATGCTCATTCACAAGGGCCTCAATGATATCTTTGGTCTCATCTATGTTAACCTCATATGTAAGAGGTTTCACCCATGCAACCCTAGGTTTGACTGCCTAAATGTATACTTTATCACAGTCAACTAGGAAGCAAACATCATCTTTGTAGTCTTCTACCAATCATTTAGGAATTCTATATCTATTATGCATCTTCTGTCTAAATTCCTCAAAATATGCATCCATGATGCTCTCAAAATCGTCTCCTAATTCTGCTATGAAATCATTTATCTGATACACTATGGGTTTGTCCTTCTTCCAAACTACTGTGCCTTTGGAAGGGAAATACTTCTGAATATAAAAGAATATGTAGAACATAAGTGAACCAAACTTACATGGATTGGTCTTTGATGCCCAGATTATTTCCATGTTCTTGCTCAATTGGATGAGCTACAACTCAACAAGGTTGAATGACAGGTTGTTCTTGACCTCTTTATATGCCAAGTCCACAACCTCACATGGCACACTGTTCGGTCGGCTAGAACTATAGATTTTGTGAGCAATTACATGAATCCAAAAATTCAATTCCATGTCTGTAACTCCATTTAGTCTCATGCCTATTCTATGTCACTCGGCAAGAGTCTTCTTTGCTAGGTCATCCCGGGGTAGGGTTTTGGTAGCTTTAGACTTGTCTAGCATATGATACCCTATAACACGGTGTACTATTGTCTTGGTAATCTTCACTGGTTTCTCCATCCATAGATACATGTCGTGAACATGGCTTAGAAAAAACCTAATCCAATTAACCTAAAAACTCTATGGCATATGCATGATACGTGTCAAACCCTTGCCTTCAAGGTGTTTGTGTTCTGGCTTCAGATTCCCAGCTTCACAGAGTTTCTCATATGCTTTGTTCATTTCCAGTGTACCTAGCTGTTGAATTATGCAATGATAAAGGCTCGGATGTTGCTGATCAACAATACCCTTGGAGGAATCAGGGAATGAGCTCCCATCACGTCTATCTCCTCTACAATTGTTGGATGAAGCTTAAACTTCAAAGGTTCGTAGATAGCTATAGACACCCAAAAATGGTTCGAGCCTACTGGTCTATGTGTTTTAACATTTTTAGCATTACAATTGAAATGTTTTTTTGTGACCTAATTATTGCTCTATGTTGCACATATGATCTTTATTGTATAGCGGCATTGTGTCTTTCGTCGATGATTGAATATTGCAAAAATTTTCAATTATTTACTAACAATTCTACTCTCTTTACCGAATTGATCATTTTCCAAATTATTTCCGATCAACCCTAAACCAATCCTATTCGATCCTAAACCAATCCAAACCTTCCTAAATCATTTCAAGCCCATCCTATTCTATTCCTAATCACTTGTAGAAATGTTTGGACTCATTCCGACCATTCTGGGGCATTGTCCAAGATCATCGATTCCTAATTAACCCAATTTCCAAATCAATCAAAAGCCTATTTCAATTCGATCAATCTTGTCATCATTTCATGAGAATTTTCCAAGTTCATCGATGCTTTGTATCCCCTTAATTAGCCATTTGATAACATTGTCAAAGATCATCGGTGTTATCGCTACCAATCTATCAATATCAATTCAATGGTGTTGTTCATTATTGTCAATACTATTTATGATCATCATTATTTTGGGAACATTTTCCAAGATCATCGATCTTTCCCCATTTCAATTTCAATCCTATGACGCCATCAAAGTTCATTGGCGCTTTTCAATCATTTCCAATCATCATTACGTGGGCGCATTGTCAAAGCTCATCGATGCCTTGTGATTTCTTCAACTATTTTGGAACCCTCGGAATTGATCCTAAACCTTATCAATATCATCAAAATCATTTCAATTCGACATCAACACATTCAATTCGACCTATAATCCACTAATTTCCCCCTTTGGATGAATAACCCATAGTTTATCCTAGGTCCTAATTTAATAAATAAATAAACTTTATTTATTCCCTTTTCCCTAAGTCTCCAATAATTAATTAATTGGCTAATTTCAATTTATGAGATTTTTATAATTTTATAAATCTAATTATTGGTTTTGAGGAATATTGAGGATATTGAATTATTAATTTGATTAATGATTCCTAATCCTACATAAATATCATATCCCTTAATTGAGGATTCTCATCCCTATTAAGGTGCTTCATGAATATTTACAATATCTCTCTATTTGATCTCCCCCATATCATGCTTCCTAACTTCCTACCAACCAAAATCTGCATTTATGCATTGATTCTATGCAATCTTCACCTAATTGCCTCTCATTTTCTATAAAATGGGATGCATTTCTCTCATTCAAGGTTAGACCACTATCTTCTAGTATGCTCATTGCAAACTTGTGCTTTCAAAATTCTTTGTGCAATCTTGTTATTGTCAAAGAGCAACATCAAATCTGATTATGGAGAAGAAAGAAGGACATGGGAGTTTCATTTGAAGGGAGTTCTTAGAGTTTTTATGCTTTGTATTTGTGAACTCTTATTTTGAATGGCTTTCATGATAGATTAGATAGGTAGCATATTGATAAGGGTTTTTGGTCTCCTAGATATGCTCTTATACATTTTTCTGGTCTTACATTTGGTGAACCCGACGTGAACATGCTAAAAATCTGATACATTTGTTTGCATGCAGGTTTTCTTTTATTTTTTGTTGTTGCATGCAGGTTTTCAATGATTTGATCATATCTCCCAAACGGTTGGGAATTTGTCCATGAAATTTTTATTTTAGGTTGGGGATGGTATCAGGAGCCTACAGTCCAAAAATCAGATTTTTTTGATTAATTTTGCATGATTTATTATGTTTTTATGATTTTTCACACAATATTAATTTTGGGCGCAAATGAGTGAATTTTTCTAAACAAGTTACATTTCTGGAAAGCTCTTTGAAAACTAAATGGGGTCTAATCTCTGATTTTTTAATTTTCATGACAAATAATGACCGAAATAAATACATCTTTGAAACATGGTTTGTTTTGAAAAATAGGGTCCCTAGGGCACATTAAGGAATTTTTTGAAAATTCTTACATTTTTGGAAAGCTAATTGATTTTTAAGAGGTGTTATTTCTTTCCATTTCTACTATTATGGTCTAGAGATATATCTAAAAATTGGATCTTTATGACTAGGTAAATAGCATAAAAAAATCAAGGTGCACTTGTTCCAATTTTAATTGATTTCCATGCTTTTCTTTTGTATGAATGTTTATGTGTTACTAATTATTTGTGCAGCATTGTGGCAATCATGGGATGAAGATTGAATCCTAAAATTACTAACGATTTCAATGCAGGACATTTGTAGAAGACCTTGTGTTTTTTGAAACTTTCATGTGTGTTTTTGGTAGTTAGCAAACACTTCAGCTTGGTGCTTTAAAATGAACCATTTTTATTCATGTGCTTGAAGTGTATTTTAGTTTTTAAATCCAAGGAAATGTATGGATGTATCCTCTCCCCTCACCTTTGTGGACCTTGGGTGTAAGAGAAATTCATTCAATTCCTTTAGTGTGGATACCTCCCAAGTGCTTTAGTAGAGCCAGTGAGAGTGGATGCCCAACCGGTAACAGGCTAAATCCAAGCCCATCCAAACCGGGGTACAAAAGATGTCATTGTGACTAATCTCATAATGAATGGTTGTTGAATGTGGTACACCATGAAGAAGATCGCCCTCAGTACCCTTGTGGTGCATTAAAACCTACAGAATGTAACTTCTGTAGGCTGGGAGGCCTCCATAACGGAGCTAATCTTCCGCACATATAACCACCTGAATGGATGCCCTTAATAAACACCATGTCATAGTATCCAAAAACCTTCTATCTGTTGGCGTGGAAGGTCGGATACCAACTAAGATGCCCCACACTTTCGCGACTATTAGTTGAGACAACAATCCCTTGGGAAGTGATGACCCTTGGGACTTGAAGCTTGGAGTGCCTGAGAAGTGAGTGTACTGTAAGGAGGAGCCTGTGACTCCAAACTTCTAGGTTTTCTGCTATTAGTAAGCGTGGTTGAACTTTGGTTCAAGTGGGGATTCAATAGATACTATCATTGCTATCCTTAGGAAGTTGTGTGTTTGTTCAATTTTACAACAACCATTCTAAATGATGTGTCTTGTGTGGGTGTTCAAACTTTAATAAAAATGACAACATCTTAACAACACTCTCCTAAAGAACACTTTTTCCAAATCAATCTTCAAAAATGATCAAATGGTCACAACACACCTTGTCTTTGAGTAAACATATGGAACCTTGAAATTTTCACTTGGAACCTCTTGGCATGCTTGATAGCCTTCATATTGCATATTCATGACCTAATCTCCTTGCATTTTCATTTCAAAAAATCCATTGCACTATAGACCTCATTACAACCCTCATTATAGTCCCTTTTGCATAAGTCCTAATCATAGCCCTCTTGCATACATAGCTCATTTTAGATCCTCCTTAAAAACTTTGCAAACAATCTTAGAAATTATCCAAATCATAGAGCATTTCTTTATGGTGTTGAAAATAGGATCTTGACTTGGTCCCCTTTTGTCCCAAAAATTTCAAACCCCCCCTTATCAATTGGTCATATTCCACCTTTGTCATGATGGTTTTGACCTAATCCTTTTTATCAAACTTGTCCCTTGTCCCTCAATCCTTTCTCAAGTCAAGATTCTTATTCAACCTCATGAGCTTATGCTCTTAGGTTTGTTTCCTTTCCAAAGATTTATTGTAAAAGTCTAAAAAACCAAAAAACATAGTTGCATAAACTTTAGGTTGCATTTTTCATAAGCTCCTTGCATTTCAAAAGTTGCATTTCCAAAAATCCAAAAAAATCTTGCATTTGCATATAGTCATCATGTCAATCTTCACTAGGTTCCAAGCATCCAAAAGGCAACAAGACACTTATCAACCCATGTTTCCATCACAAGGAAAATCACAATTACCTTTTGATCAAAGACAAGATATACCTTTGCAACAACAAGATTTTGAGCCAAGGCAAATAACATCTCACCAACCAAATCTCTTTATTATTCATGGATTCTTGCAATCCTCACCTAATTAACCCTCATTTCCTATAAATTGAGATCCATTCCTCTCATTCAAGGTTAACCACAATATTTTGAGAACCTCAAGAATTCTTTGAAATCTTCTAGTATTCTCATTATCAAAACTTAGCTTTTTGTGCAATTGTGTGTGTGCAAAAGAGCAACATCAATCTCATTATGGAGAAGAAAGAAGGACATGGGAGCTTCCTTTGAAGGGATTTTTTAAGTGTTTATGCTTATTTTTATGAATTCCTCTTGCAAATAGCTTTCATGATAGGTTAGATAGGTTTAGCATACTATTTAGGGTTTATGGTTTCCTATATATGCTAATATGCCTTTTTCTGGTCTAACAAATGGTGAACCTGACGTGACCTATGTATCACATTATCACTAGGGCATGTTTTAATGCTATTTTCTTCAAAATTATTTGACACAACGCTCATAATCACATTTTATAAAAGAGGGGGAAAATGTAGACACCTAAAAATGGTTTGATCCTGCTGGTCTACGTGTTTTAACATATTTAGCATTACAATTGAAACGTTGTTTTGCAACCTAATTATTCCTCTATGTTGTGCATATGATCTTTATTGTATAACAACATTGTGTCTTTCATCGATGATTGAATATTGCAAAATTGTTCAATTATTTACTAACAATTCTACTCTCTTTACCAAATCGATCATTTTCCAAATCATTTTTATCAACCCTAAATTGATCCTATTCAATCCTATTCGATCTTAAACTAATCCTATTCAATCCTAAACCATTCCAAACCTTCCTAAATCATTTCAAACCCATCCTATTCTATTCCTAATCACTTTCAGAATTGTTTGGACTCATTTCGACCATTATGGGGCATTGTCCAAGATCATCAATGCCTAATTAACCCAATTTCCAAATCAATCAAAACCCTATTTCAATTCAATCAATCTTGTCATCATTTTAGGAGCATTTTCCAAGTTCATCGATGCTTTGTCTCCCCTTAATCAGCCATTTGATAACATTGTCAAAGATCATCGGTGTTATCGCTACCAATCTATCAATATCAATTCAATAGTGTTGTTCATTATTGTCAATACTATTTCTGATCATCATTATTTTGGGAACATTGTCCAAGATCATCGATGTTTCCCCATTTCAATTTCAATCCTATGACGCCATAAAAGTTCATTGGCGCTTTTCAATCATTTCCAATCATCATTACGCGGGCGCATTGTCAAAGCTCATTAATGCGTCGTGATTTCCTAAACTATTCTGGAACCCTCAGAATTGATCCTAAACCTTAACAATATCATCAAAATAATTTCAATTCGACATCAACACCTTCAATTCGACCTATAATCCACTAATTTCCCCCTTTGGATGAATAACCCCATAGTTTATCCTAGGTCCTAATTTAATAAATAAATAAACTTTATTTATTCCCTTTTCCCTTAGTGTCCAACAATTAATTAATTTTTATTAATTAATTGGCTAATTTCAATTTATGAGATTTTTATAATTTCATAAATCTAATTATTGATTTTGAGGAATATTGAGGATATTAAATTATTAATTTGATTAATGATTCCTAATCCTACCTAAATATCATATCCCTTAATTGAGGATTCTCATCCCTATTAAGGTGCTTCATGAATATTCTCAATATCTCCCTATTTGATCTCCCCCATATCATGCTTCCTAACATCCTACCAACCAAAATCTACATTTATGCATTGATTCTTTGCAATATTCACCTAATTTCCTCTCATTTTCTATAAAATGGGATGCATTTCTCTCATTCAAGGTTAGACCACTATCTCCTAGTATTCTCGCTGCAAACTTGTGTTTTCAAAATTCTTTGTGCAATCTTGTTATTGTCAAAGAGCAACATCAAATCTGATTATGGAGAAGAAAGAAGGACATGGGAGTTTCATTTGAAGGGAGTTCTTAGAGTTTTTATGCTTTATATTTGTGAACTCTTGTTTTGAATGGCTTTCATGATAGATCAGATAGGTAGCATATTTATCAGGGTTTGTGGTCTCCTAGATATGCTCTTATGCCTTTTTTGGTCTTACAATAGCAATCCTCACCAACATCTCAGACCCTTTCTTAACCTCACTGATGGATGTAGATGCCATAACTCTTGGAGGTTCGATAAATCTTCGCAACTTAAAGCTTTCAAACACAAATTTTCTCTTAATCGCTTAAGGCACTGAATCACTCTGCAAACTGAAAGATTTGTAAATAATAACACTTCCAATTCATCTTTTATAAGAGATTTTACCATTGAGTTTTCATTAAATGCTCTGTACATGGTAGTTGGCATAGCTTGGAATGAAGCTCGACAAAAACTAACTTCTACATACTTAAAACCATACAACCCAACTTAACTTGGTTAAGCCTGTGTAACTCGGGTGTTACTAAGAACCCAATTTGGTTAAAAAATAATGTGTCCTAGTGCATCAATATGTTGATTTGGACTTGCTAGCATGTCTGGAACTGATGTATTATGGCTTGTGTGCAAAGTTCCAGTTGTCTCCTTTCATATCTATTCGGAGATGGTAGATCCACCCAATTCACTGCTTTGGGTGCAATTCAATCCTTCATTGTTTTGATCTAAACTTTCAGGAGATTTCCTTACCCACTGTTGATTCATCTGATTTCAGAGACTTTTTCTCTACCTTTCTCAAAACTAGTATCCACTTTTTCTCTATTCATGCAATTCTTGCTTAGATGACCGAGTTGTTTACATACATAACATCTCTTAGTAGGATTCATTTTTCTGAGGTGAGTCTTTGTACAATTTTCACCAATATGCCCATATTCACCACACTGACAACATTTGCTCCATGTGTTGTAATCCCAACCAAAAATTTCTTTAGATAGTTGTTCAACAAGGTTCCATTTCTTAGTTCTGCACTCAGAAGATTTGCGACCTTGTTTGTTACAATTGAAACATTTTCCTTCAAACTTAGGTTTCTCAGTGCATTCACTTCCCCTATGTCCATGTTTGTTGCATCTGTAGCATTTACCATTAAACTTTGATTTTCCATTGCTCCAACACTTATTTGTTGTGTGCCCTAACTTGCCACAATGATTACAAGTAGGTTTTCTATTCTTTTGAGCTCCTTGTTGTGAGGATTCACCTTGTTTAGTATAACCTAATCCAGTTTGTCCATGATGTCTGAGTTGATTTTGCTCTATCAACTGATCCATTCTTACCTATGAATTCATCATACTCTCATTGGTTTTTTTTTAGTATTGAGATAATCTGCAATCTTTCATTTTCTATCCTCAGATTGATAACTTCTTGATTTGCATTATTGAGGTGATTTATCATATCTGCTTGCTGAAGTGACAAATGATGGATTTCATTTTCTTTTTCATCTAGTCTTGTACTTAGCAATCTTTTGTCTTCTTGTGCCATTTCTCTATCATTTTTTGCTTGACTCTTTTGTTCCATGACTTCACATATTCCGACTGAATGAATTTCTCGTTCTCTTTTCAACTTTCTGACTTCTTCATGTAAATTGAGATTCTTTGCAAGTAGGTCTTCAATTGTTGCATTTGCTTCTTCAGAACTTCTTTCTTTGCATACGTCTTCAATTCTTTCTTCTATGTAACTTTTGTCATTCATATGCACTGCTAAATATTTTCTTCTTTTTAGGGAAAGAGAGAGTTGCTCCTTGAGTTTTCTGATCTGATCCATGGCCACTTGTAGATCTATCTTTTCATTTTCAATGGCTTTCTCCAGTCTATATATTTCTATTGCCTTTGATCTTTTCTCAAGCTGTTAAAATTCTGTTAAGAGAACCTTTAGCTCTCATACCAATTTTTGGAAATATGTTGAGGCTAGGTCACTGAGAGGGGGGGGGTGAATCAGGAACCAATAAAACTTAATCTCCTTAATCCTTTATTAGATTATCTAATCTGATTGCATGCATGAAATGAAAAGTAATAAAACATCCACAACATTTGACACAATATTTGGTTACCCAGAAACCTTCCAAATAGAAAGTAAAATTGGGGTGGGGATGGTACCTACATAGGGATAACTTTAAGAAACCCCCTCCTAGGAAAAAGTGTAAAATCCTGGCGAATCATACATTAATTTAGGGGAAAATATTTCTTGATGATGGCGAATTTTTTTTCCAAATTAGGAAAATAATATAAAGGCGAAGGCAATTTTTCCTGCCCAATGAAAATTCCATAAAATCTTGGTGAATAATACATTAATGTGGGGGAAAATATATATTGTGTGAGGCAAATTTTTTTCTATTAAAGTAAATACATTATAATATATGAGGCGAATGATTTTTTGTTGAAGGGAAAAAAAATATTTGTGCTGGTGAATTTTATGTGCCTTTTGAAAAAAAAAAAATTGGCTAATCTATCGTTAAGTATGGGAAAAATAAATATTTTATTGGCGATTTTCAAAAGATGGGACTTGTCAATGCATCATGTGGGCCAAGTTTCCAATGCCAACTAATAACTTGTTTGTAGATTAAACACATGTTGGTATCCATAAGCACAAAAAGTTACATCGAAACACAACCTAACAATAACATCCATCATTTTATAATGTTAAATGTCTTATTTGAGACCGTTTGATGATCCTAGATCAATGGCTGAAGTTTAATTTTGGCCCAATTTCTTGAAGGAAACATAGTTCTCTAGGAATTCACCAGAATGATGACACATATCAAATTAATCTGCACCATAACTATTATCTAATTAATACAACATCACGTAATGACATCATTATTTACACGTATCAAGTCTTACATCTGTTTAGGTGGACGGTTGATAATGTATCACAATTGTCATTAATAAAAGAAATGTTTTATCACTGACACTAAATCTGGCTATTTCTAATTTCACACAGTCATGCTTTTAATATGAATGACTGTGATTTTAATATGAAAGATTTACAGAATTTTTAAGGACAAATGAATTAATTAGGTTAGAGAAAGAATTAAGGGCTATTTATAGATGATCTATGCTTCCTTCTTCTTCAATTCTCCTTTGGTTTGGGTTTTCCTTTGCTAGTGCTTGAAAGATTGCCTTTGGTTTAATTTTTTAGGTTGTATAATTTCAGATATTTTGGTAGTTGTTTTTTGAAGATGGACACTCCTATATGTTTGATAAGCACATTTGTGGAGGAACAAAAGGCCTTTTTGGGCCCGGTCTCAAACTAAACCCTTGAATCAGTTTGCAAGGACTTTGGAGCCTTAACAAATGAGGCCGTGAGGATGGTGTTGGGCTATGAATTTTTGGAAAATGTCAATAGGTACCAAGTTAACACGGACATTACGTCCCATTTTTTGGCATCTCTTTTGGACCTCAGGGGAGAGAAGGTGGATCTGCTCCTTCTGTTAAGGAAGCTATTCAAACATGAATTCCTAGGTGACGTTGTTGAGGTTGTTGTTTATGCACAATTAGGGGTGGGGATCCCTTGGGCAAGTGATTTAAGCAAGCTATTCGAGTCAGACAAATATGTGGTCATTTAACCTTTTCTTTTGAACCTGGATGTTCAGTAGTTGACGCGCCATAGGAAATGGGTGCAGATTGGTAGGGATTTTCTTCGCAAATGGTTTTTGTTGGATGACTTGGTGGACTACAGATGGTTGTATGAATTCGCAGAGCTTGTCGTCTCTAAAAAGTTCTACTTAGACAGAGGGGAAAATCCTTAGTGTTGTGTCCCTATGGCCTCTGCCTGAAATTTTGAAATTTTCACTATAGTAGGTTTTGTCTTTAAAGTTTTGTAGGGACTTCAAGTCTCCAAGTCTGAAATTTTGAATATTGTAAATTTATATAAAATATTAATGAAAAGTTTGCAACTTCATTTCAGTTTTTTTTATGGATTTAATTGTAAAATATGTATGTGTGACGTGATTTTATAATTTGTGAAATTGAAAATGAACCAAACAAATGTTAAATTGTTAATGTATGACAGTATGTTATTTATTTAACAATAATAACTTAATATTACTTAACTTTTGCATTTTTCATGTATCATGTCACATGTGTGACTGTGCAACTGCCGAATTATGAAATTTCAAAGTAGTTATTCTTTAAAATTTAAAGTAAAACTAAAATCTAAAATTAGCAAATTCCAAATGGCAATTCATAAAACATCTAATAATTACAATTTTTGGACTCAAAGTCACGTCGAGTTAATATCGCCTCTTTGGTAGTGGAGTTGTCCACCGTCACTGGCAACTGCAAGTGGTATGTACACTTGGCAACTACACATGGTATGTACATTGTACTATCAACTATGAGAATCAATACCATCAACACGTACCTTAAACCTATTTGTTTAGAACCCTAAATTGTAAACATATTAATCGAGACTGTTGATTGATCGTAGATCAACAACTAGAGTTTTAACTCGGGCCCAGTTTCTTGAAAGAAACCAATTTTTGCAAGAAGTCTGCGGAATGGATACATGTCACAAGGTTGGCATGATAACTTGCAAGAAATGAGTGTCTTGCCAGAGTGACAATGACATTCTTTAGCCATTAGGCAATTCTCACTGTTTCCAAAATTGTACTAGTATAAACTATAGTTATTAGTATAGTGACCATTGACTATATTAGTAATTTCCTACACTCCTGCATTAATGGGAATGATTTACCTAAAGATATGAAAGATATGGAACAAGATATTAATAGACGTTCTTGCTTGCTTCTTCATCAATTTCAATTTTCTTTTGCCTTTCAGCCTCGACCCTCTGGTTTTAAGTTTTTAGATCTGTGATTCTATAGATTCGTAGAATTTCAATATTCTGTGTAGTTTGAAGATTTAGGTTTTTAGTTTAGGCAAAGATGGACACATAGATTAGGTTGAGAACTACATCCACTAATGAGAAAAATCCCTTTTTGGGCAGGATACCAAACGAAGTACTCACTTCCGTTTGCAAGGAAGTGGGCTCTTTCATTAACAATGTTATGTTGATGGTGCTCGTCCATGAGTTCATTCGTAACGAGAAGAGATACCGCGTCAGCACAAACATTACGTCTCGCTTCCTGGTGTCTCTTCTCGACCTTGAAGGAGAGAAGGTAGACATGCTTATGTTGCTGCGTAATGTTTTCAAGGATCAATTTATGGTGGAAGACGTCCAAGTCATTGTCTTTGCAAAACCAGGGTTGGGTATCCCTTGGGCTGATGAAATTGAAAAGCTTATCCAGCGAGGTAGCAATGTGGAAAGGCAACCCTTCCTACTGAACCTTAATGAAAGGCAGTTGATGCGGCATCAAAAGTGGGCGCGGTTGGGGAGGGACTTCTTGCGGAAGTGGTTTCACCTCGACGACTTCAAGGAGATGGACTACACCTGGCTCGATGAATTCGGGGAGATTATCCTCCACGGATAATTCTTCTCAGACAGGGATGGAGATGAAGACCCTTAGTGTTTATGTTCTTGAAATGGGTTTCTGCATTTCTTTTTCTTTTTTTTTTTCTTATATGATTAACCAGTTCCCTTGTGGAAAATAATTTTGTAACTATTTGGATACTTCCCATTTTGTAGGATTTACGGTGCGACTATAGTCTAAAGTTAAACTCTATAATTATAAAGTATATTATAATATTAGTGATGTAAATTTTTGAAACAATTAATGAAAATTTTGATGTTCAACTCTTAAAAATTATTGTAATTTTTCTATCTTCCTCCGAAAATGAGACATGTATCAGTGTGTGAGATAATACATTGTCTGCGTAATACTGTTTAATTGCAATTTTGTAAAGAAATCTAAAGACTTTACTTTTGATAAATAATAAATAATAAATTATATGCCCATTCACATTTCCAAATTGATGTGTGAATCTGTGATATATAATATGAACCAAAAAATGTAACAATGTTTAATGTATGGCATATGTGTGTGATTTATTTAAGAGTAATAAATTAATTTTTCCATGTCAATGACAAATGTAATTATCATTATGTCAATGTGTCATGTGTGCGACTGCGAATGTGGACTTGTAAAATTTTAAAGCATTTTATAAATTATGGTTAGTAATAAATTAATAAATAATTAGACAGTTATCTATGATTGCAATATTTTAATTAGTTATTTTTATATTAGACAGTTTCAATATTTAAACTTATTTAAATTTAATAAATTTTTGGCGTATGGTGTTACGTGTAACTGTATTTATGGTGATCGTTGGATGAGCAGAGATCAACGATGTACGGTGTATTTCGGGCCAAAAGGGAAAAGAAATCCCATTTTTTCAATCCTATTATGAAATCATGACATGTGTACACTCATTCAATCAGACAAATCAGACGATATGTGACCACTCACACAATCGGTGTCATCCGATAAATATAATTCAAAGTAAATAAACAGAAGTAAATAAATGGGACCTGCCACAAATGATAGTGATTGCCAGCGATCGTTGGATGAGCAGAGATCAACGATGTACGATGTATCTCAGGCTGAAAGGGAAAATAAATCCCATTTTTTCAATCCTATTCTGAAATCACGACATGTGTACACTCATTCAATTAGTGTCATTCGATGACGACCAAAATACCGAAAGATAAAGAAAGATTAAAAGAAACCAGCGACCGTCAGATGAGCATAGATTAACGGTGTGTGGTGTATTTCGAGCTGAATGGGAAAAGAAACCCCATTTATGCAAATCTATTCTGGAATCATGACATGTGTACACTCAGCTAAGCTTAATTAAAATCATAACTGGAGTAAAAGAGTAACTTAACATTTAATAAGTAATAATCTCAATTTGACCGCAGAGCAAACAATTAAGTGACATGTGTCCTTGTGACCTCAGATATCTGGAGAAGCAATAAAAGTTAACACAAGTGACAGTAAAAGTTAACGCGACTGACGAATCACGACTGACGATTCAGTACTACTCACTATTGTACAATTTTAACCTAAGTTTTTATATTTTCAGTTCTTACTAGTATAATGTATTGGAGATTCAGAAAGGGGTTACGACTTCTAGGTTGAGGATTGAGGAATGCAACAGTCTCTTAGCTCTCTGCCCACTCACAGTCTACACAAATTGAATTTTTGGGTAAAATCCTGAACACCCACATCCCGCCCTTTAAATTTTTCAAATCTAGAGGTTTAGTGTTTAGATTGTAGTCTTAGAATTAGGGTTGAATTTTCAAACACGCCTGTAAATTGTAGTTGTCACCTATGTAGAATTTTTTGAATTTTCATACAAGTAAATAGTAATACTAGTATACCACGGTCCATGATGGGAAAAAAAAATACCAAGAGTACGAGTAAGGGCAAAGAAAGGAAACAGAGATAATAGACTTCCACAAACTGGTTAAAACACCAGGTTTCACTGATGAATTCCATGATATTTTTGATCCTGTTATCCATGGAAATAAGGGAATCATGGAAATTAGATTTGCACTTGAAAATAAGTGGAAAGATCCAATGAAGGATTTTAAATCTTGTCCATTTAACAACACGTTAAAGGCAAAGACAAATAAAATTGCACCATGGGTTATTGGGTCAACACGCATGGTGTTACCTCAAGTATTCCCTTGTCCAGAAATTGTCATGCTCTACGCTGAAAATTATGATGAAAATAGAAAAGCAATTGTCAATAAAAATACTCAAGAGGAAATTTTTTTGATAACAAAGACTGAATTTGCTAGCCTTTTGGACCTAGGGTTTGAAGCACAAAAATCAAACATGTACATTGACCTGGGAAAGTTGGCAGAGAGTTATGAAAAAATAGATGAAAAACATAAAGATTCGTATATAAGAGGAATAACAAACAGTTCTAGTCTGGATCCAGATCATAAGCCTCCTTATGATTATGATATTTTTGTGCAATGGGTTCAGGATAGTATTTCCTTGCTAGCATTTTGTTTGGGATTGGATAGTAACAAAGAAGTGGGTGCC
>MU228494.1:762978-793761 GCA_018584345.1 Thuja plicata | reverse complement strand
GTGGGTGCCAGCATTCTTGAAATGATTTTTCATATTCATTGTGAAAAAGAACCAGTAAAATATAATTTTATTGAGCACACTGTTCATTGCATGCAAGAACAATTACTAATGATTAAAAGAGGTTCACTAAAGACATTTAGGTTCACAACCTCCTTGTGCCATCTTCTTTTAGCAAAGCATCATGCAATATTTTAGACAAACAAGCTTCAAAGTCAGGTCCAAAATGCAATAGATGAATGGACACCTCAAATAAGGATGAGTGATAACAAAAGGAACTATAACAATTTTGTAGACTTCTTTTTGGCACCAATGTATCATAAAATTACAGGCACTCCATTACCTAGATTTCCTGTGTCTTGTAGAGATTGCATTCAACTTGGAAGTCAAATACAATTGGCTGACTGGTACTTCATGGAAGAATACACTATGTTAAGGTTTTACGGTTTAGTGGTAGAACCCTGCAAACTTCCAATACATGTTACAGAGAGGGTAATTGCATTGGAATTTGTTTGGCAGATGGAGAGCATAGATGCACTCTTTAATGGTTAGCAAAAGAAAATGATATTTCCTTCCTTGCCTTTCTCATTGGGAGGGTTCCCATTTGAGAGAAGAGGATTCAAAGTGGCAGAGGCTTTTTTTCAATTTTTTGCTTTGCTGTTGACAGTCACTAGCAGTATGATCCACTAACCATAATTGGAACAAATCTTAGAGATAATGGGAGCTCCGCAAGAAAATGTCAACATGCGAGTATGTCATTGATAGAAAAATTTAAAAACATGGAGTCTTGGGACGAGGTCAAAAAAGAGATGGAGAAATACGCCGCTGAAAATAATATTTCAATACAAGAATTGTCATCACAAATTATTGCATTGCATAAGCAGAAAGGAAAAGTGCAGCACAAGACATCCTACAATTTCTACCAGCAAGATTCTCAACCATCTACAAAACATATTTCAAACAAAATAGCGCTTCAATGTAAAGATGATAATTGGACTGCAACCAAAATTAAAGATTTTTGGGAAATGAGGAAGAATTTCGGCGAGCCAAAGACCTCTGTAGATCTTTATGATCTAGACGAGGATGAAATATTTAGTGATTTTTGGAATGTCGAGCATCCTGGTCAAGCACATCCTAGTGATTATGATGATCAAGATACTAATTTTGATGGGCAGGATTCTGTGACAATTGCTACTGGAGTCAGTGCATCCACAAAAGAAAAATATGGCAAAGGGGTAGACGTGGTAGAAAAATGGGTTTTCCAGGTAGGGGTGGTCTGAGTCCCATAGGAGAAGGGAATTGGTATCCAATTTCCACACCCACTCCACCAAAACATGGTAGGGCACCAGTAATTGGAAGTTCATCAGAAAAAGGTACTACTCAGTGTCATACCCTTGCACCTTCATTTGTTCCAGCTTCAAATCTAGTTCCACCTTTGCCAAGAACTCTGATTCAATCTGAATCAAGTGCCACTACCAATGGTGGGGATGGCATGGGTAGTACTAGTGGTCTGAAAAGGACATTACAATTGGACACAAAATCAGTGGATACCAGAGATCAAGGCAGTTTAAGGAAGCAAAAGGTTATGACAACAATGCCAATGGTGTCTGTGACTGTGAGTCCAACAATTGCCACACCTTCAGGACAAAACCCTCTGAATAGTCCAAATACTACATTTGTAAGGGGTCAGGGTGTTACTGTTACTAATCCTCATGGTGCAATTATTAGAAGCATAGGTGGAAGCTCGTACATTGTTGCAAGTCCTATTTCACGTTTCAAACATTCAATTGTGTCAGAAAACCATGATTTTTGTTACAATGATTTTGTAACTAACTTTTAACAAACAAAAAATAGGAATAGACAAAATACTATGACATTGAAGAGGGATGCAGTTGCTGCAGCTCATGATGCATAACCTGCATCGACTAGGCTATTTCCCACATATGACCCAAAGAAAGAAATGATGGAATTCATGGTTGTTATGCCCCTAGTAGAGATAACAATCCACTAGAGAGTCAGATAGATCCATCTGAATTTCAAGTTAGCACCCTCCAAATGGATTTATCAAAAATTAAAAATGTGGACAAGATAATGTGTCAAAAATGACCAACTAAGTTGTCTACAGTTCAATGATGAAGTTGGAGAGAGAGAATGGAAAGCTTTAGGGAAGAAAAGAAAAGTTACAATCAGACCTGGCAAATGAAAACGCAAAGGAAAAAGTAGCAGATACCAGGTGCAAAGAATTAGAAAAAAGGATTAAAAATTCATCCTCTAAATAAGCAATTGGTTAGCAAGAACATATGGAGGCAGAACTGAAATTTGTGAGGGAAAAATTGGAAGAGAGCAATAAAAATCTTGAGGATGAAAAAGCCTCTTCATTAAATTTATACAAAAGCATGGAGAGTGGGGCACAAGTAAACAATAAATTAAAGAAATAATTGGAGGATGAGAGGGTAAAAGAAAAATAGTGGGAAGAGAAATCAAACCAGTGGGAAGAGGAAGTAGAGAAAATAAAAAAATAGAGTGAACACCAGTTGTCAGAATTGAGAGAAGAGCTAAATAAGGCAAATAAGACAATTAAAACTTACGAAAACAGCTTGAATGATCAATGAAAAATATAGTCAAGCAAATAAAAAAAGACCTTTGGGGGAAGATAAAGGTGACAAGAGATAGGTTGTGTGATTGGTTTTAATTGAATGAAAGTATTAAAGATGTTTTTGGGAAGCTCAAAGAGCACATTGACAAGAACAAAAAAATTTGTTAGAGAGAGAAAACTACAAAATAGATTTTGAATAAAATCAACACAACCAGTGATAGGCATTTGGAAACCAAGGGAATTCATGATTGTGCTCTTTCATCAATAAAAGCTACCTCTTTCTTACAAAAATGTTAGAAACTAAAGGAAGTAGAGGAAACTCTTTCCTTATTTGAGATAAAGCTTGCCAAGATGAATCAAACAACAACCGAAATGATAGGTCATGGTTTGCCGAGTCCTGGTCCTAGTAACTCATTAAATAATTTCGTTGGAAGAAAAGATTACAAAAAAAGGTTGGAGGAGACGATGAGGACTGATTAAGGCAAGCTTCCTTAGGAAACAACTCATGAAGGCATTGCAAACTACATCAAGCCATTGACAAATTTGAATGCAGTATTGGAAGGATCATTGCTTTTAAGTCAGTCTAACAAGTATGAATGGCTGAGGAGGTTGCAGGTCATCTACTATAACTTGACAAATATTAAACTTCCAAACGATGCAGAATGGAGCTTATTAAACAAATTGGCAGAATCATCTAATAAAAAATAGTATGTGAAAGTAATTTCCATTTCAATCATCTCTATATTATTTATCTATTGGCTTGAATTGAGTTAAAAGTAACAAGTTTAAACTTTTTTTTTAACAGGATCAATGTAGCAGATGCTATAATGCTATTGCTAATTTACTAAACCGACCTGTCAAATGCAGAAATGTACAGTTGTAGAGATGGTGTACTGGTCTTGACTCTTACTGATTTTGATTTTGAGACTTCACATTAGGAAAATCGACCTGAAGCTATTGTTTCTCCCTTGTTTCTATAAAAGGGAATTCGGGGTCATTTGCTAAGGGTAATGAAATTGAAATTAAGTGTTGACTCTTGAGTCATAATTCATTGTCAATTCACTTTTGCAAATAGAATCACACAAAGTTGTGTTCTACTTCTTACTACTATTAATGAATGAATTGTTACATTGTATCATATTTGTAAATAAATTAATGAGAATCTCTATTTCTAAGAATTGTATCATATGAATTGCTATGTTTTCAAAAAAAAAAAATATTTAAGAATTGTACCATAAGAGCTGAATAATGCAAAAGAAAACCATTATTAATTGTAGAATTCATGAGATTATCAACCACATTCATGTTTTTGAATTTTGACATTGGAATATGATATTATACATGATTGATGAATGATGATGAGATACAAAAACTGACAGTAGACTACAACAAAAAGTTTAATAAATACCTAAGACCTGCTACTTCTACAAAGGTTCAAGTTGCCACATCATCTCATTATCGGGATCCTCAGATTCATCACTATAAACTTCATAGCCTCCTTGGTTCTTCGATATGTTTTCTTCACTCTGCATACCTCCACTTAACTCAAGTTCAACGCTAACATTACCAGTACCAGTACATGAGTCAATGACAGTCACATCATTGTCTCTGGAACTCCCACTTTGGTTTGAAATGTTGTCCAGCCCTCTTCTCTGACATTTCTTCCTCCACAATTTTAGTGCCCTATCGTAAGAAAAAGTATGAACTTCATATATACCTGGATGTATATCTAGCCTCAAGAAATCTTCCAAATTCTTGTCTAGTTTGTTTCTTACCTTTGACTTTAGGAACCCCAAAGCACTGAAAAATCTCTCATCCTCTACCGACCCCAATGTCATGGTCAGACATAAATCAACAAGCTTGAATAATTCTGATATTGAATCAATCAACATTTCGCTCTCAGCTAGATATTTCCAAAGCCTTGTTGTTGATCCATCTTCGTGGGGGTTCTGCATAATATTATATTGTTCCCTCATTGTCTGTGAAAAATGGCCCGATTGTTCTCTCAAAGGAGATTCATCTAAAATTCCATTTAGAGTTACTCCATTTAACTCTTTGGTTTTGCAAAAATGATCTATCAAAGTTAGTAGCTTATTTCGATAATCCTTCGAATTGTTGATACTCCAATATCGAGGAAAAAAAAAAACATGGATTAAAGTAGTTTGATTGGAGGGAATCTTACTCTAATCTCTGAGGAAAGATCATAGGCAATACGCTTCATAGAAGCAATTATAGACTCAACGATCTTGGTAAAGTCTTCCCTTTTAACACTTGATACTCACTTCATGTTGTTCCTTCCTGTTTCCTCAGACTCAACCCTGGCATAGTAGTACATTGGTATCTCAACTCTGCGTACTTCTATACATAACTCCCCATTTACACTGATCTTTAAAAAGTTGTCAGGATTGTCCAAATCTGTGATTTTTAGCCAACTGGAAAATTTTACATCATCACATGATCGATAGATATTATTAGCGTCATGCATATCAATTTATGAAGTGCAGAATATTTTGCAATATACATTGCTCTTTGCTAGGCCTTTTTCATTATATTTCTCATTTCCTCTAGCAAGGGGAGAAGACTTGCTAACGTTAAGAGTGTATCTACATTACTTAAACTTTGTAGCAGCTCAGGAAATTTGGGTAGCCCTGCTTCTTCACGACTTGAGCTCATTAGACCAAGCAATGATTGATATTCTGAAAACACTCGATGCGCTGGTCTATCCAAAGAGATCCATCTAGTATCATTATCCTTCATAAGGCTTGTTCCCGTCAGTTAGTCCTTCGGCAAAGTGTTGAAATTACCTCAATCATTTCAGACTTCGACAAAAGTATTGGTAGAGATCTTTGATTAAAGATTCAATTTTTTGTACTAGACCATACTTGCTAACAACTCCAAAATCTAGATTCATTCTATGGGCCATGCAGTGAATAGGAGTAATGCAGGGCGCACAAGAAGATTGTATCTTTGTGCAAAGAATGCCCCTGCGGCCTTGCATTACTGAAGCTCCATCCGCTCCAACACACACCAACTTATTGGCAATCATAATGTCATTTATACCTCCATATTCAATTAGAGATATCTTTATTAGTTCAAATAGATTTTCAGTTGTCGCATTATCCTTCACTTTAGCAACAGTTAGTAGATGAGGTTGGCGAAAAAAATTGTGTATAGTATAAACATGCATGCAACCCATGAATTATTTATTATCTACTACTCTAACCTTGTCTAAAGACAATGCAATAAAATTTCACTCTTTAATTTTTGCCTTTAGATCCTCTTTTTCAACATCAGCAAGATAACTTGCCCATTCCCATCCACTATTTACTAACCAGTGACTGTTAGGATAGTTATGAACTTTTAGAAAGTATAATAAAGCACTCAATGATGGGTATTCTATCATAGGACACCCTCTACTCAAAATATTAAAAACAACACTTAACCAAACAACTTTTCCCATTAGTTCTACTTCCAATGCTTTTCCAAAACAAGCTTCAATAGAGCCTTTAACTTGAGCAGGCTTCGTCTGTATATTCAGCTGAAATTCATATAATTTTGCATTCCTAACATGCATATATTCATCCTTTGTTTTCCATCTAATCATTGATTTTTCAACTCCATCTATGGTTTTCTTTTCGTAAACTTTACCCATATGCTTCTCTATGGTGTCGATTTTTAACTGCAACCTCTTTTCCTTCTTCTTTATCTTGGTGCAAATCTTATGTCTACATTCTACCAGAGGCTGACCTTCAATTGGATTGTCCACTGGTTCAATGAATGGATACTTTGACACCCATTCTATTTGAAAATTCCTTGACAACTCCCACTTTCGATCATTTTTTATTCCCTATCCTTCTTTAAATTATTTTTTCTTTTCATTTTCCCTGCACCATCATCATCTCTGACATTCTTAGTCTCATCCAAGTCGATTATATCATTATGGATACTCTGGGTATTTAACTGAAAATCCCCTTCAAGTTCATCATGATCTGAGATATCAGGTTCACCTACTTCTTCAATATGTCATGTAGTTTTAGGTTGTGAATCTTCAAAATCTACTTGTGATGAAGCAACTTCCTGATTTTCGACAGAAACATTTCCAACACCATGACCAAAGTACAATGATAAGGTTCTACATTTTTTTGGCCTCTCTTGTCTTTCCCCACTTGCAAGAGCCTTACCCTTATACTTGTTCAACATATCCATTCTCCAACGACTTCCACTGCAAAAAAAAATGTTAAATTGTTGAAGAAGTGACAATAGACTATAATATATATAAATATGATTATGGATTTGTTGGCCCTAAAATCATGTCTGAGGTCTCCCTGGTCACCAGTGTTTGCTAACTAGTTACCACTAAATAATAATGAACTCAAAATTACAGAGTTGCAGAATAAGTATTACTTACCTTTGCCTCAAATTAAATTGCAGTCGCTACTCGCCAATGCAGTATGCAGTTGCACTCAACAGTCTGAAACTTTGCTATCGATCAAATTTTTTTATACTATCCTATTTGGCAAATTCAGTGGGAGGTTTTAGGTCAAGGTATAAAAATTTGGTGAAGCCCGCGTAATTTCAACACATCTTTTGTTATTTGCGAGGCGATTATGGGTTGTCCAATACGAAGGTATGATTAATAAAGTTGGCAAATTTGGGTCGGGTTGAGACACACATCTGCAAAATGCTAGACGAATTTGGGGCCGCCTATAAATATATATGTATAAAACTATTGGTGAATATAGGTCGTCCATTTGGGTCGCGTATAAATTATAGGCAAATTTTTAAAATTTACGGGGAGCAAAAATTAGATTTCATTGGCGATAATGTGTAAGAAACGTAGAAAATTAAATAAAGCGATGGGCGATGGGCCCGGGCATTGGACCCAATATTAATAATTATCGGGTGATAGGGTGAATCTAATATATGAAAAAAAATTGCCAATTCCCCGGTCGCCGACATGCGACATTCACCAATTGACGAATAATTGCCACTAAAGTTTTTGTTGTACCCACAAGATTTATTACTGCAGTATAAATTTAGCATGTTAAAGCTTACAATTGACCACTTCTCATGGCCTGCCCTATTAGGAGCAATAAGGACTCTTAGGTCCACCTTGTGAAAGGATTTAATACAATACAATTAAGTAATGCAACTTTGTTAGGAGATTTTTAAAGGACTGTTATGTCCACCTTGTTAGAGGATTTTGTTGATGCACCTATTAGGATGAACTAGTAGATGATCTTCTATGCAACTCTGATTTTTCTGAATAAGATCCAATGATATAAAAGCTAATCACCTAAATATAATAGATGAGTCTCTGTTGTTCCTTATACTGTTGTAGCCTCTTAAACAATCTGCCACTTCATATTCGCACATACACTTCTTCACGTATATTCACTCCCATTTGAATAAACAAAATACCTTATATTTATACCTTATCCAAATCAAATACTTCTGTAAGTCGGCTTCCATAAGATAAATTAATATCAAACAATATAAGCTAAGTCGACACAATACTGTTACTCGAGTCCAGTAGTTCACTCGGGCAATATACTGGCACTCGGGCATTATGTTGTCACTCGGGTAATGTAGTAAACTCTGGCACTCGGGCTACACTATGTACTCGGGTCATATTGACCACTTGGGTAATACTGATTACCATTGTTTTCTCGGTCGACACTGCCATTGCACGGGTTACAATGTAACTACTCGGGTTGCGCTGCTGGCTCGGTCAACTCTGTGATGACTAAGTGTTTTGTCACTAGTTGACAATATGTCTTCCCATAAGGTCATCAGGAACTTGGGTGAAGAGAAATCTTAGCTTAATATAGCTTCTTGAGAGGCATGTCTAGAGGGTATGATTCCCCTTTAGAGGACAACCTCAAACTGATAAATACCCCGATCGATATAGAAATGAGAGACTAAAAAAAACCTTGTTTCAATCCCACCAAGCTCAAGCGCAGTGTGCAGATGATAGTTTGAATTTGGCGAATAGTGCCTAAGGAGCCGATGTGGTCCGCTAGAGGCTTAAGTTTCTCACATGCGTACAAACCGATTCGTGGGATGCCACAGATCTTACTAGCAACTGTAAATTAGTATTGTACTTGATTCACCTCTGAATGGTGACTTATTATAGTGCAAGGGGAGGGAATATTCTCCCCCACTATTTCCATCATACGGATCCTAGGGTATTGTGTTGCAAAAGAGATCTTCATAGCACGACAACAATACCTTAAAAAAGGAAAAAATACGGGCGCCCTTTCAGTGGTGACACTACTGTGTGAGCCGAAGGACTACCAAGAAATGAGCCTATAATATTTTATGTGAAGCCAATTCCTTAAGGTAGCTACTTTTTTCACTATCTTCACTGTGTTAAACCACGTAAAAACATAAGTTGCTTGAAAGAGTCACTTGAACATACACAAAAAAAATATCAAAGTTGTATCAAAATTCCACAAAGTCACAATTTCTTATCTTCTACAAGGTTGCTTTGTCCCTTGCAGGACTATTTTTGGATGTGTTTCTTCAATGACTGTCAGTTATGCCCAAAATATGAGTCAAGGTATACCTAGCATAGTCAATGCCTTTGATGTGTATTGAAAATCAGTTCTTGCCAGTGAAAAATTGACCTAAAATAGTCCAAAATCAACCAAAATCCTATTTATCATCTCCTAATCATTCATAATATTCCAAATCATCTCCCTAATCCAATCTGTTAGCATTACTGGAGTTTCCATATGTTACATTAGTGACTATATTTGTCATTGATGTCAACATACTATTTGGATATCAACATAGTGTTTTAGTGAACATACATACATGCATACACATACATGTATATATGCATACATACATGCATACACATACATGCATATATGCATACACATGTACATACATATATATACATACATACATGCATACATAGATGTGCACATACATGCATATATAAGTTACCAAGATCCTTATATAAATATGCATATGTATATATGCACATATACACATGTACACACACATATAAATACATACACACACACACACGTACATACATATATATACATATACATATATGCACACACACATATATATATACACACACACACATGTATATATATATATATAATGGAAAATTAAAAGGTATACACAGTGAAATACCGCTGAAAATGACATTTGAAAGTTGGATGCCCCACTTTCCCCTTTGTCGAAACCTTGACCGAAAGTCATGTGAAAATCAGGGTTTCAGAGGGTTAAAACCCCACCAAAATAGTAACTTACTTTCAATCGAAAGTAAGTTATGATCAAAAGTAACTAAATATGGGTTTTAAAGTACTTTTGATCGTAACTTACTTTCGATCGAAAGTACAAAATTTCTTTACTTTTGATTGAAAGTAAGTTACTTGCGATCGAAACTTATTGGGTACTTTCTATCGAAAGTACCCAACTAAATCCGCTTCCTTTGCGAATTTCGGGAGGAACTGCTTCCTCCAAAAAATTGTTACCCATTGTTGTGGGTTCACCCGACAACATTTTTACTTATACAAATGAATAGTTTAGATCAAAGATACAAACCATATCTATATTACGTTTTATAAGGTGTCTTAGGAAAGACTGTCATCTCTAGTGATTGAATGACATCAATTCCAAGCTTTTATCTACTATCTTCCCTAATATCATATAATAACAACGATGATCACTTAATTCAAATTGAATAGGAAGATCTCTTAAAACATACAACATACTATCTCTTAATGAGACAAACGAATTCTTATCATTTATTTTACATTAACGTTCTCATCAATGTTTATAGTTCTTTCATGTGTATGTAGAACATGCAATATGTTCTCTAACACACTTTTATTTCTAAGACCCATGTTTGTCATTGAGTTGGAATCGTTCTCTAATGATTCATTGACTATGCCATCTCCGATCTATGGGAAGCTTTCATCCATATATATTTGGAGGTGAGAAGATAAGTGTTTACAATTTGTATTTAATGTTACATTTTAATGGAAGGTGCTTACCCAAATATATTTGTTACTACATGTGTGCAATTCAATTCCAAGTGCATATTTCAATGATTCGAGTCAAAACTACAACAATTTGTAGAAAAACCTTACTTTGGTAATGTATGTGTGAATAATTGTGAAAGCTTACATATTTGTCATACTCATGAAAGAATAAATGTTGCCCCTCCACTGATGAAGATATATGTATTGTATAGTTGTTAATAGTATATTTTGTAATTACATTGTAGGCGTTTCTATTTGAAGTGAAGAAGCTAAAAATTTTATCCAACGATCACCAATCTCGCTAAAAGAAGGACTGCCATTGAAGAGATCTGATCCGTTCAATTTTTTTCCCCCTTACACGTGGTGGGTTTTTTTTTCATTTGCATTTGTTTGCCGCATAAGTTCCTGCAGTCAATATATTCCCCCGCTTCTTTAGCTTGATTTACAGCTTTTTAAAAGAAAACATTGGAGGAGGCCAGGTAATTAATCATGTCATAATGTTTCTTTACAGCTGGAAATATATTCCCTCGCAGCCATGAATCTTTCTGTATTCTTTCGCATTTAGTAACGTTTCATAAGCAAAGATTTTCAAGGAGAACAGAGAAAGTATTATTTAATATCTTTCTGTATTCTTTCGCATTTAGTAACATTTTATAAGCAAAGATTTTCAGGGAGTACAGAGAAAGTATTATTTGAGGTAACTAAATAATTAGTAGATATTGATAATTTGTAATAAGTGAATGTAAAAAAAATGCTTGATAACTATTGAATTATAACAAATGAAAAATATCTGAATCTATTAGGTTTCAAGATCAGAAATTACTAGGACAAATTTATCTATAAGAAACAAATCTATGATTGTAATATTGTCTTATAACTATAAAGTTGATCTATATAAGACATGGGTCTTATGGAGGGGGTTGTACAACTCTATTTTTTAGGTACAAGAAGTGCTATGGAATTTTTTTCGAGGGTTATAGGATTATTTAAATCCCCACGTGCTGCACATTTTATTCCCACAAAATCCAAATAAATCTCACCAAAAAATAAAATTTGGAGGGAAAATAATGTTTTTTTATTTTTTTTAATATTTTAGTTATAGAGTCCTCAAAATTGGGAGATAAAAGTTTAAGCTGAAACACACTAAAGAAATCATAGGAATACTCACCATTAGATATTCTTAACAAATCTCAACGACTCTATTTTTAAGGAAGTCCCCCTCCATGGGACCCCAACCTAAGAAGGTTCCTTAATTTCTCAATGCATCTAGATACAAATTTAATCCTTGATTAATTAATAATCTTGGGGTGTTTTGATTGAATGCATTTAAGTAAAATGATATAACAATAGATAGACAAATATATATTTATTTGGCCCTAGGAAAAATGTGTAAGGACTAGAAGAAAGTCAAAATTGATTTAAAATATATTAAAAATAGCTTACAAAAATGTATATAACCAAAATTTATTAATAATAATTAAAATTTACCTATTTCATAATTATTTATAAAAAAGATAATGATTATCATTTTTGTGAATATTAAAGTGATAATTATTTATGAAACAAGATAATGATTATGATGTTTTTGAATCTCTCTCTCTCTCTCTCTCTCTCTCTCTCTCTCTCTCTCTCTCTCTCTCTCTCTCTCTCTCTCTCTCTCTCTCTCATTCTCTCATTTACTCTATCTCTATTGCTCCATATCTCTCAATTGCCTCTCACTACTCTCTCTATCCCATTCTATCCATATCTCGACTTCTATCTCCCTAGATCTCTCCATGGCTCTCTTTTTACCTCTTTCTGTCTCTTTATAACTAATCTATATCTATATCGCCCCTCTCCCTCTCTCCCCCATCTCTCTCTCCGTCTCTTCTACTTTATATCTCTATATCTAATTATGTCTACTCCCTCTTGCTCATATATCTCCTTCTATCCACATCCATACCTGCCACTTACTAATATATGTCTACGTGGAGGGGAGGAATCAATAAGTTCGAACTCACTGGATGGTCCCATCGTGAGTGACCCAAAATTCTTCGTCATCTTCACCTAGAAGATTGAACTAGTAGTGTCTGGTGCATTGTTGGTCACGAATGCGCATCCGAGGGAGTTTTTATTGAAATTACTCTATCTTTCTATTGTACCAGGAAAACTTACAACACTTCAATTTGTCGGTAACTCCTAGATCCATCCTTACTATGTATTCAACAAAACATACCAGGTCTTCTTTTCTACTCAAGTATGAATTGAAACAAATAATTTGAGAACTTAGAAGTGACAAAGTAGCAATGTATTATTAATGTGCATTGTATCCTAAACATTGCTAAGCCATCTTCCAAATGAAACACCGACGAGATTGCTGACATTGAGAAAGCGAGAGCTTGCTTCACTAAGAGGAAATGGTATCAGAGAGAACATTTTATGATCATGTGTATGACTACTATCTTTACAACGATTCAGATGACCCAGATAATGGTCTTGATCTCCTCGGGGAGGTGCTTGGTGGGTCGCAGGACCTTGCTTATCCCAAAAGATGTAGTACTGGACATGCCCCCTACCAAACAAGTACTCTAAATATGTCATAGCTTGATGTATTTGTGTAATGTTAATTAATTTTAGTTTAAATTAATTTGAGATTCAATTAATGTTAATGTTTATGCTTTGGCAGATCGGAAGTTCGAGAGCTTGCCTCTCTCGCCCACCACCCAAAACTACATTCCCCCAAACGAGAAGTTCCCTCATATCAATATGTTTGACTACATGGCTAATTTGGTGCGAGCATTTGCCAAAAAGGTGATACCCACCATTAAATCCATATTTGGTGATGAGTTCCACTCGCTGCAAGACGTGAAAGATATTTACAATAAAGGTATTGCCAAGTCTGTCAATAATGTTATGGATCTTAGTCGAGATCTAATTCCTCTCCAAATGATGATAGTATCGCTCAGCACACAAGACCAATGTCTCATTAATTTCACAATTCCCCAACTCATTCAGGGTGCAAGATCAACACCATTTATTTAAATAAAGTTTAAGTGATTTAGAATAATTAAAGAAATATTACTATTTATAATGGTACTAAGAATAATTAAAATATGATAAAATATTTATAAAAAAAATATGATTGTATAGATAAAGAGAGGGGAGAAAGGAGTAGGTAAAGATGGTAGAGATAAATATATATATATAGGAGGCATAAGGAAAGAATGAGCGAGGGAGAAATTAAAAGATGAAGATAGAGATAGAGGGAGATATGAGGGAAGAAATATGGAATGTAGAGATTTAAAGGTATAAGAAGGGGGTGACAGAGAGAGATGGATGGATAGAAAGAGAGATAGAGATGAATATAAAGTGAGAGGATGAGATAAAGATAGAAAGATAGGGATAGATTGAGAGGTAAAGATAGAAATAGATCCAAGGAGGTATATAGGGGGACATAGAGAGGGATGGATAGAGAGGAAGATATATAAAGAGATATAGATGAGGGATGGATAGAGAGGAAGATATATAAAGAGATATAGATGATGAGATAGATTGAAAGAAAGATAAGAAGATATATAAAGAGCATGAGAGAGAGAGAGAGAGAGAGAGAGAGAGAGAGAGAGACTTGGTTACAATAGACATGCCCTGAAGAAGAGTTGTATTTCCAATTCATAATAGCATACATTTGATGGAGAGAGATGGTTGGATAGAGATATAGATGAATATAAAGTGGGAGGATGGGGAAAAATACATAGAGAGTTAGAGATAGATCAAGAGGTAAAGATAAGGAGATCTAGAGAGGATGAGAAGGAGTTACAAACAAAAGGACAAATACTTAAATGACCTTTCCATATCTCTACGGCGTTCCTATTGCACACTAAGGTGCGATTGCTAGTTGTAAAATAATAGCAAAGAGAAAATAGTATACACCTTTTTACTAATTAACTAATATAATCAATTATACATAATTTATTGAAATAAATGATGAAGATATTTAAAGAAGAGGATGAATATCTACACCCACAAAATCAGATATTTTGTAATTGTAAAATAGTGTTCAAGAAAAAATAGTATACACATTTTACTAATTAACTAACATAATCAATTATACAAAATTTATTGAGATAAATGATAAAGATATTTAAAGAAGATGAATATCTACACCAACAAAGTCTAAAACAACTGTACGAGTAAACTCTCTCCCATTCTCCTTATTGGATTTTTGAAAGATTTGATTTCTTTAGGCACTGTACTCTTTTGAGATTAATAAAGTTAATATAAATGTCTGACAGCAAAAACTGATTAGAGTGTCTATCAAATATCTTTGTTGTTTTCAAGGGATGATCCCATATTTTTGTTGTTTTCAAGGATGATCCCATAACTCAGCGATTGGTTGCAAAGCCTCCCTCTTCTGAGAAGTCTTTAGTTCAAATCATCAGAAAAAAATATCTTTGTTATAAGTCTCCGAGCCCTCACATGGATGTAATACTGATCTTGCGTTTGGTGAAAGAGTGATTTACCTTCTTCCAACTATGCTTCATTTGGCTCTAAAATTCAAGTGAAGGCACATCTTTCTGTTCCTCCAGTTTAATGGCAGATGTAACTGCATAGAGAAGGCAGCCATGATTCTTATCGTTTTCCCCAGTATTCCACTCTGTCTCGTCCTCACGGCATCAATATTCCAAAAATAAACCTCCCATACTCAGAATAGTATATTTTTTATGCTTGTTTGTTTCAACCTTCACCTTCAAATACCCTTCATCTCCGTGACTTCTCGGACTGTTTTTTCAAATACAAAACAAAGGTTCAAATTTGGGAGCTTTTTTAATACAAAAAGCCTTAAGTTTGGGAGGTTTTTTTGTTTCCCAAACTCATTTGCAACCTCTTAAACTAGCAATGGGTGTTCCACTTTTTGCCATGGCTGCCACTCTTTTTCTCTCTTTATTTCTCTTGTATGAATACAGAGTATTCCCACATAAGCATAACACATTGGAAGAATGTAGAGATTGTCATAATGGGCATTCTAGAAGTCTGTTGAGATTAGAGGCCAAAGTAAATGACAAGATTCTTGTCCCACAACAATATTCTAAAGCAGTTTGGAATAAAGGGAAAATGGGGGCAGAAAGTAAAGTTAAAGAAGGATTAGTGTCAACCAAGTGCGATATATTCTCAGGAAGTTGGGTTATGGATGAAAGTTATCCTGTTTATGGTTCACAGCAGTCATGCCCATATTTGAGTGCTAAGGTCAATTGCATAAGCAATGGAAGACCTGATTCAGACTATCTCAAATGGAGATGGCAACCTCAAGATTGCACTATACCCAGGTAACTGAGATAAAACTCTGAACTGCTTCTTCTTGTTGTATGTTTTGTATTCACCATTCTGAGATCTTTTATGTTTTCCATTCGCAGATTCATTGCAAATTAGATGTTATATGTTTTGTGTTCACAGATTCAATGCAAATGAGATGTTATATGTCCTGTATTCTGAGATGTTAGATGCTTTGTATTCACAGATTCAATGCAAATGAGATGTTATATGTCCTGTATTCTGAGATGTTAGATGTTTTGTATTCACAGCTTCAATGCAAACGAGATGTTATATGTCCTGTATTCTGAGATGTTATATGTTTTGTGTTCACAGATTCAATGCAAATGGGATACTTTATATGTTCTGTATTCTGAGATGTTATGTGTTTAATGTTCACAGATTTAATGCAAATGAGATGCTAGAGATTCTGAGGGGGAAGAGGCTCATGTTTGTAGGAGACTCTCTGACTCGAAACCAGTGGGAGTCTATGGTGTGCATGCTACAAGCAGTCATTCCAGACTCACAAAAAATTGCTTCGCTTGGATACCCTTTTGCAACTTTTAAGGCCCTGGTGAGCAAAATTACTGATATATTTTTGTTCATGATAGAACTCCCCAGTTTTTTCAAAATGTCAAATTTAGTGAGTTGTATTAACTGTCTGGATTGTGGTGGAGCAATGGGTTCTTATCTATTATTAGATTGACATTTTTCAGTGGAGGTAGGATTTTTTTTTAGAATTTTTTTCCATCACTTGGATCTTACCAAAGTTTCATTGTTTTTTTCCTCTCCACTTTTTTTTGCCATCATTCAGATTCCTTGTTTTTTCCAATTTCAAAAATGGACAATGGCTGATAGACTTTTTTTCCATCACAGCATGTTACCAAAGCTTAAATTGTTTTCTTTTCCTTGCTATTTGAAAAATGGATAATGGCTGATAGAATTTTTTCCATCACTGATATCTGACCAAATCTTCATTTTTTTTCCTTCCAATTTCAAAAATGGATAATGGCTGATAGATTTTTTCCATCTCCTGGATCTTAGCAAAGCTTCATTATTTTGTTTTGCACTTTAAAAAAATGAGTAATGGCTGATATCATCCCATAGTGGAACCATCTGTCCTCTGTAGTTCCACAACATGGCAGTCTGTGTATCTTATCTCATTTTAATTATATAGTAGAGATCAAAATACTGCTTTCTTTTTGGTGATGATAAATTTGTGTTTTATAAGATTTTTAGTACTTTTAATTCAATTAGTTTTGAAGGCATCATAAATCTTGTATATTGTATAGATAGTTTAAAATCACAAAATCATTTAATTGTCAATTAATAAATAGATCTTATTAGAAAAGCTGGTATGACATCAGATGAACTATCTAAATAAAACAATCTTGTACTATTTAAGTTTGTCCATTAAATCTCAATTTTTTTTAAACCATTTTTGTGGGAAATTTTTGTTTTGCATTTTAATTTTTTAAATTGAGAAAATAAGTTTATTTTGATTTTGCATTTGGATTTGTTTATTGAGTTACCAAATCTATTCAGAAATTATATTAATATATACATAAAATATACACAGAAGATCCAGGTTCAACATAATCAATTCATAGAACAGCCTAAAGACATGAAAAAGGGTCCAAACACCATTTGTTCTGCCTGCTAGAATAGACCCTGAGCCACTTCCTGGCCTCCACCTCTTTCTTCTCTCTGAATAAACTGTTGTTCACATAAAAGCTTTTCTGAGCCAAGGCTGCAGGACAATCCTTTGTTGCTTTCACTCTACTCCCTTTTCGCAGAGAATTACCTTTCTTAACCGAGTCCCCTATCATTTCCTCGAACTTTTCAAACCTATCTTGTTCTTCATTTTCTTCGATATTCTTCACAAGTTTGAAGCGAAGAGCCGACTCCATTTCCTATAATCCTTGGGACTTAATTTGGAGAAGCTTCCATAGTCATATCGACTGAATCTTATAGACTTACCAGACTTATCCATGCCTTCAATCATTTAATAATCTGTAATCAAAGATCAAGACCGAACTCTGCCACAAATCCCCCAGAATGAAAAACAGAGAAAACCAGAATGAAAAACAGAGAAAACCAGAATGAAAAACAGAGAAAACGGCATATTCAAAACCTTGATTTGGATTTATAGTTGACTTTACCTTTCAATCTTAAATTTACTCCAGATTTGTCCTTGAATCTGGGCTTATCCATTTGGGTACTGAATTTAATTATGTCCTTCTGTACAGAATTACAATGCCAGTGTTGAGTTCTTTTGGGCTCCATTTTTGGTTGATTTGGACAACGCATATGTTGGGAATGAATTAAAGAGGGTTCTTCGAATCGACTCCGTTGAAAGCAGCGCAAATTACTGGAGAGACGCCGACATCCTTGCATTCAATTCAGCACACTGGTGGGAACATTCAGGCGCTTTGAGATCGTAAGTTCATTTTCTGCTTTTACAAATTTCTTTGGTTTTCCTTCTGCTTGATATGCATACAGTCCCACAGCCCAACAGTCTCATACATGTCTAAAAGCTTAAATCTAATCCCATATTTATTTCTGTTAATTTACAGATGGGACTATATACAGTTAGGTGGCAAACTATATCAAGACATGGATCCAATGCTTGCCTATGCGAACGGCTTGGTTACCTGGGCAAACTGGATAGATTTCAACATAAATTCTCTCAAGACCCAAGTTTTCTTCACAAGCATAGCACCCACCCATTCAAGGTAATTACAGTCTGATTTAAATAGTATATTCTAAATTTTGATTTGTTTAAATGGTTCTTTAAAGTCACTCCTATCTATTCAAGGTAATTACAGTCTGATATAAACGTCATATTCTAAATTTTGCGTTTATATTCTAAATTTTGATTTGTTTAAGTGATTCTTTAAAGTCACTTTCTTTTTTAACAGAATCCATTGATTCTTCTAAAAAGATATTTTTATTCAATAGGACCTACTAATTCCTCTAAAAAGTGAAGGTCCCATGAACTTTGTATTGGAGTTCATGCTTAAATTTTTAAGCTCCATAATTTATGGAAGCTGGTGGTCTCATTAATTTTTTTATTTAGCATATTCAATTCAGGTGACTAAATCAATTAAAATATAGAAAAAATCTATTGATAAGAATTTAAATTTATTAAATGATTGACAAGTGGCAGAAAAAGAGCCTAAGCTGGTGGGGCAAATTTTAGCCCCCCACCTTTTCAACTGCTCAATTTGCAGTTCTAAAATTGAGGGGCTGCTACTTTTGAGGAAAAGATTCAGTTTAATTCTGTAGCAATATGTTTTTTGACTTGATGGGACTTCCGGCTCCATAAAAATAGACCCTGAAGCCTCCTCATAGAACCGCACCCTTATTCAACAAGACCTACATATTAGTGTGATTAAAACTGAAACCGATTAAACAAATCAAAATAAATTTAGAATATGTTATTTAAATTGAATCAATAAGAGCAAATTCTTTCCCTACATGATATTGGCAAACTGAATAGATTTCAACATAAATTCTCTCAAGACCCAAGTTTTCTTTACAAGCATATCACCCACCCATTCAAGGTAAGTACAGTCTGATTTAAATGGCATATTCTAAATTTTTATTTGTTTAAGTGGTTTTTCAAAGTCACTTTCTTTTTTAATAGAATCCATCTATTAATGTGATTAAAGTTTAAATTGTTCTGCTATTGATTTGTATAAATGGTTTCTCTAAAATGACATTCTTATCTACATACAAATATGATTAGAACTGAACCAGTTGAACAAATGAAAACTTAAAATAAAATATGTTGTTTAAATTTTATTATATGATATTGGTTATATTTGTGTGGAAAGGGCTAATTGGATAGGATATGAATGCAACAGGAGATCAAGTGATGGAAATGGGCAAATGTGCATCCAGCAAACAGAGCCTATCCAGGAGAATGCATTGTATGACTTGAGTCCAATGGTTCCTCCTCAGAACAGTGTGGTGGAGGGCATTCTCCCACAAATGTCAGTACCAGTTTCATACTTGAACATTACGAGACTGTCAGATTATCGCAAAGATGGTCATCCCTCTGTTTATACAGATTCCATGGAAGAGCAGAATGCAGATTGTAGCCATTGGTGTGTATCGGGGGTCCCCGATATTTGGAATGAGTTGCTCTTTTCCTTGCTACAAGGATTCTAGCCAAGGTTATCTGATTGTAATCAGTTTTGTTAAAAAAGAATGGGAAAAAAAAATTGTAGCCAAGGTTCATGTAAATGGCTTTATTTTTAAATGAATTTCTATTTTTTCAATTAGGGTATGCATATTATTTTTCAAATAATGTAAATTTTTATAAATAATAGAATTAAATTTTAAAATTATATAAATACAAGCAGTTTTAAATGAAAATTATAATAATCATACAAAACAAATATATAGACTTGTGGTTGGAGTTCCTTTCACGTTTTATGAAATTAATAATGAGATTTTTTTATCATTATTAATTAGCATACATATATTAAATAATAATTTATATAATACACTGAGAGATATCTCAAGACTAATTGTACTTTTAGTGAGAAATTTATAAAAATAGGCACTTTGAAAAAGATATCACTCAACATATTTTATTACGTCGTAGGCGTTTCCATTTTGGAAAGCCCCGACCTGTTTTTTACAATGAATGGTTGCAGTTGGACGACAGGACAATGAACACCATTAAACTCATCATTGTTGTTGGTTTTGTTTTACCTCCTTTCACCTGCCACACATCACAAAATATAGGAGACCGACACGAGGGCAAGACTTGGTAGGATAGGACTTGGTTTTGTTTAATTTTTTTTATATGTTGATATGAATGACAGTAACTGTTAATCCCTAAGTTCTATTGATGATTAGTGACCCTCACTTAGTCATTTACTTAGGCAGTTTTAGTTGGTTATCACTATGGCCGAGCTAAACATTCAAGGTCGAGCAACATTGCTGAGCAAGTTTTAAGTTGCCGAGTTACATCATGCCGAGCCGAGTAGAATATTAAGTGTCGAGCATCAAAGATGTGTTGTGCCAAGCAGAACAGTTTTTGCATACATGTCAAGATTAATTCAAACTTTGATGTAAACAATTGAGGCCGACTTGTATGAGATCTGAGCCGACATTTGTACGCATTTAATATTTGTCTACTGAGTTAATTTCGCATTTAATTGTTTTATACTATGCATGGCATGGAGTCAATCAGGAAATCAGTATGCATTGGAGGTATAAACAATAGATCTTGATCGTTGATCTATATCTCGCCGCCAGATCTGAAAAGATATAATAAGATGGCTTCTAACCCTAAGAGTGTGTGAGAGCAAGAGATATACAGAGTAGGGTTGTATGTTCATGAGAGATGAACAAGTAGTTATTTTGAGAAGAAGCCCAGATCAAGCAGAATGACAGAGCAGTGAAAAGTAGAGTAAAGACATATCAGATTGAGAGATCACAGAGGTTATTGAAAAGAGAAGATCTGTCATCAGTATCTGAGTGCATAACGAAGGATCACTACTTGGAACATCCTAACAGGTGTATCAGGTTAAATCTCTTAACAGAGTGGTTTTAGCAGACCGTTTCAAATCTCTTAGCGGAGTGCTTACTTTACTGTAAGTTAAAATCCTTTAACAAGGTAGATTGTAATGATCTTTAGTTCTTAACAGAACAGACCTTTAACTAGGTAGATTGCATATTGCAATCAAAATTTTGTAGCCCTAACAGGCACACTTTATTGCTGCAGTAGTGAAGATTTTGTGGGTGTCATCACCACCCCAGTTTTACCTATTTGGGTTTCTAGGTTACCAAAATTCTATGTTATGAGTTACATATTTGATGTTATGGATGCTATCTGATGTTAGGTTAAATTCATATATGTATGTATGTGGATAAATTTGTTTTAAGAGGTTAAGTTTTAATATCTGATTCACCCCCCCCTCCCCTCCCTCCCTCCTCTCTCAGTATCTTGCTTTCCCATTCTTGTACTTCCAACAATTGGTATCAAAGCGCAGTTCACCTACAAAAGTTTTGAATCAGCTTGTGAGTACAGACCTTGAGATGGAGGTTTACAAGTTGGGAAAAGTCATTGAGAATCAGAAGATTGAGATTCATCTAGCATTACATCAGCTTGAGATAGCAAGACAAGAATTGAAGAAATCATTGACCGCTAGGAAAGATTTGGCCAAACAAAAGAATGATACTCATTACCAGGAAGATGACACTGCAAATATATTTCAGAATGAAGATTCTACTGAGAGCGATGCAGCAATTGCAAATCTACTGAAAAAGAACAATGCACTATGTGAAGAAGTTAGAAACTTGAAAAGAGAACAAGAAATGCAAACAGTGAGACTGTATGAAGTATTAGAACAAAAGAAGAAAGTTGAAGATGACAAAACAATGGCAGAAGAAGACAAAAGAGTGATATCTGTCAGACTTGATGAAAGGACACATGATGTGCAGATGATGACAATCAATCAGGTTGATATGGCAAATCAACTGCTACTTGCGAATCAGGAGATTAGTAGGAAAGATATGGAAATGATAAATCTGAGATCTAAGAGCAATCAATTGAAAGATGATCTGAGATCTGAGAAGGAACTTAATGAAAGGTTGAATAAACCTAATGAAGCTTTGACTCATTTTGAGAATCTGATGGAAGCATCAAGAAGGTCAAAGGATTCTTCTAGATTAGGTCACACAGAACCAAAGACATCTGCTGAGAAAGGAGAATCATCTAAGAAAGGAGAAAGGAGGAATGCAAAGACAAAGCACAACAAGCCTATTTGCCACCACTGTGGAAAACCAGGTCATATAGAAAACATTTGCCGAAGCAAGAAAGGTAAGTCCAATCCTAAACCTAAGTTTAATGGTTACTATTTTAATTGCAAGAAATTTGGACATAAAGCACATGAATGTTGGGTTGAAGCAAGTGATGCACCCCCCAAACCAAGATTTAATGGTTATTGTTACAAGTGTCAGAAACGTGGTCATAAGGCACAAGACTGTAGATCCAATGCTAAACAACAATGGACATCAAAAACACAAACAAAAGCATCTAAGAAAGGCAACACTTACAACTGGGATTATAATACAAGACAGAGTTGTCATTACTGTGAAGAATATGGACATGCACCTAAAGATTGCTTAAAGACACATGTCAGAGGGAAATCTAAGAGTTGGATGAATGGAAGCTTAGTCTATTTTAGTTGTTTGAAGATAAGACACACTAAGAGAGAGTGTAGGACAAGAGTTCCTGCTCCTACTGTTGAAGAAGTAAGAGCATAGATGAATCAGACATGGGTAAAGAAAACAGAGCCAAGCAGCAGTGAATCCACTGAAGCTGAGGTCACCCAATCCAACGGATCAGGTGATCACACCATCTCCAACTGAGAAACAGAGGTATGTAAGGAACTGCATTCAAATTTTAAATCTTACATCAATTCCTAATATGTAAATGTGCCAAAGTCCATATCTGCATATGATAAGATGTACCAGGACATGTTTATGACAAGTGCCGAGAAGAGTTACATGCACTATAGGCGCTGAGTTGGTCGGCCGAGTAAGTTGTGATGGCCGAGTGTGGTAAGCCAAGTGGTATGCAAGTTGTGTTAGTCGGCCAACGACAGCTGGGTTGCACTAACCTAATGGACAAAATATTTAATGCTTACCTACCTTGACCTTTCAAGTCTATATATGGACAAACGGTCTAATATTCACTTTTACCTTGCGATTTTTAGCATTTACAGAGCGATCGAAGAAGTTGCAGATTTGATCTTAGTGAAGTTTGTTTTGATAATTTTGTCAGCGTGCCGTCGGCAACCCTAAGTTGAATAGTGCGAAGTGATTGCTTGCCGAGGTACTCTGTTCTTCATTCATGAACCCTAACTTCAGGAGATTATGGATGCAAGTTCTTCTGCACCAGTCAAGGGAATGGAGGAGGGTTTGAATCAAATTAAGCTAGTAAGGAGTGATGCATGTGCACCACCAAACTTGTGTGCCGTCCCAGAAAGCGCAATTATGAGTGATTTGAACGGAGCCCTCTCATCGATTCCGCCAAAGGTACTTATGATTCGCAATGTTAGATCATGCTACATGGTTAAAATTGGCGAAGTGGGCAACAACGAATTGAAAAATTCCTATGACAAGTTGTGTGAGAATGGAATTCTGAAGGACGAATTCAAACATCTAGCCGACAAAGGGTTAACTCGTGCCCTAGATTTTCTGATAGAATTCAAGAATGAATGGATTAAGGTTGTCCTAAGCCGAGTTCATGATATGCATATGTGGCTGGACAATGGACCAGTAAAGATCACAAGAGATATTATTCATCGAGTTACTGGGTATCCTATTATCAGCGGTAAACGAACTATGAGAGACCAAAGCAAAGAAGAGATAGCAGCTAACACTGGAGCTGTTTGGAACAACAGAGGAATGACTATCTCTAAAATTACTGACTTGGAACTTGATTTTGGAGTGAGAGTGATTGCTCACAAATTCTATCAGTCGAGCCGACTAGATAGTGTTCCCTGTATAGCCATCGACCAGGCATGGAAGATAGTTAAAAAGAATCATACCTATGACCTTACCGAGCTGTAGTTGACACAACTAGCCGAGAACTTACAATCAATCAGAAAAGCCAAAATCCCATCATGTAAGTTTGGCTCTTTGTTAATATGTATATTTTTCTATATACATAAGTCATTTCCTACACTAAGAAATATTGTCTAGAAAAAGGACAGACCCATCACTTTATAGATTAGTGAATGTATTCAAAAATTAGGTAGCAATTTCAATGGTATTATGGGAAGTTATTTTGTGGAATTCAAAAAGAGAATGAGGTTGAGGACCAGAATTCCCAATTCACTTGTGGAGAAGCACTGTGATGAGATATGTTTCTTAGTGGATACAGAATACACATATATTCAGGCTGTGACACCTAGGGTATCATGGATGGAGCCATTTCCCTATGAAGTTAATATTGATGAAGCATCAGCAGCTATCATAGCACTCCTAGCAGAGGAGATTGATACTAAAGCTAAAAGATTTGGAAATTTTGATGAAGCTAAGGCAAAGATTTCGATGAATCTTAAGGCAGGAACCACGGAAAGAAAAAGGAAAAAGATTATGAAAAATCTGAAAAAGATGGTTGGCTTGCCAAGTGATGAAGAGCTAGAGGATGCACCTCTAGACATATCTACTGGACAAGGAGAAGATGTATCTGAGGAACAAGAAGTAGAAGTCAGTGAACCTCAAGAAGAGGTCACTGCTAAGGCAAAAGGGAAGAGGTCGGCAGTAGAAAAGGTAACAAAGCCGAGTAAAGCAAAACCCATAGTTACCCCTCCCATTGCAAATCGTCCAAGGACAAGAGCATTTGTCGCCTCATCACCAGTAGAGCAGACTAAAGTCTATGCAAAAAAGATTGGAGAAAGTAGTTCTGGATCGAGGACTAAATTATCAATAAAGGCTGTGTCGAGCCTACAAGTTAAAAGACCAAGAAGAAAACTAAATCTGGATCCAGAAAGTGATGAGGACATGACTGAAACTGATGAACCCAACAATATACCAACATCATCATTCAAGAAACCTATAGATATTGATGAGGTATGTGAAAATTTGAGAAATTCTGCAGGGTTATCTGGTTTTAAGTTTATAAAGTACGAACAATTTAAGGTAGGAGACAAACATAAGGTTCAGGAAGCTCTCCTAGACATGATGTGTAATTTCAAATTAACCCCTATAGAAATAGGAAACAATGTGCCGAGTGAGTTGTATGAATTTCTATCTGGCAAGTGGGAATTTGCACTCACAACTGAGAGACAAATTAGGGAAGGCGCTTTAGCTCAAGTCATTCCTGAACTAACAAAGAAACAGAGAGCAAAAATTTTTGAAGAGTACAAGCACAAATTTCTACCTAAACAAAGAGGTTATGCTATTTTGAAGAATGATATTGAAGGGATAGTACAACAGAGTACTAGAATTTGGAAGGAAGTTTTTAGACTGATTATTTCAAAAGAAAAGAGAACTAATGAAGGAACATCTGAGCCGAAGGATAAGGAAACTGAATCCACCCCTGTACCACAAATTTCAACAGTTCACATTTCAACTGAGCCTAAGAAGAGTAGGACAGATATACAAGATCAATCAGAGACAGTTAACACTGTTGATCTAACTATTGATAGTCCGATTGATGTGAAAATTGATGACTCTAGCAATCTAGATGCCGAGGGTCAGGATGAGCCGAGGGACTCAACTATTGAATCACCTATTAAGGCAACTGAGGCTGAAGAAGAGTACAGAAGAAGAAGAAAGAATTCAAAATAAATCTGACGATAAGGATGCTCAAGATGAAGCAGAAAAGGAGAAAACAATTGAACAAGAGGTAATTGTTCAGCATTCACCTATTTTAGAGGTTGTAAAATCAGTACTAGATAGTAGTGAGGAGATAAGAGATACTAACAGTGAGCCTAAAGAACAAGAGGCAATGCAAGTGTTGGTTGATCTACCACACTCTGCATCATCAACTCCCCTGGAACCAAGACATGAGGAACTGAAAAGGGAGCAAAAGCAAAAGCAAGTGCTACATGACATAAAAGATATATTTGTAAAGGCTTTTAACATGGAGGATGAAAACCCTCAAGCCCTATTCTTGAAGAGCTAGTTCACATTGTGCAAAAGGTAAATGATGACAATATTGAAGCCAATGAGAAACTGTTGCAATGGTCCGAGAGGAAATTCGAGAACAAGGTACTTGCAAAAATCTCAGGAGAGATTGCAATTAAACAGGTTGAACTTTCTTCTCGGTTAGAAATTTTAGAAGGAGTTGCAACAAATGTCTATTCATTGTATAAGAGGTTATCTGATGTTGAATTCTTCACAAAGGATAATCAACAGGCTTTAGAGAAATTGCAGCTAGACCTAAAGTAAACCGGAAGTTCACTAAGTATGGATGCTAGCACTAGCTCCTTACATTTTAACAGGTTGACTTATGCACAAAGGAGGATAGATGAGCTCATGGCTAAAGATGGTCGGATTAGGACAGAGTTGATTACTATTCAGACAATTCTGATACCTCATCTGAAGGACATTCAGGAAAAAAATTTATCTGAAAACGAATTGATTAAGAGAGACTCTCATCTCTCAATTGCAGAAAGCTTAGTAAGTCTAGCTGCCAATATAGAAGTGAAAATAGAGGTTATGAAGTTTGTCAAGGACAGTTGGGACTCTGCATTTGAGTCTACCTTACAACTTCATAAATAGTTTTTGGACAAGTATAACTTGACCCCACCAGCTATCAGTGACAAAAACAAGGGGGAAACTAACAAGACTGACAAGGATACAGCATAAAGGAGATCAGAACAGGTATCCATGCATTTTTTTTTTTTTGCAGGCATGTATACTATGTAAAGTTTTGTATGTAGTATGATGTACATTCCTAGGGGGAGTACAGTATGTACTTAGGCAAAATTTTGGATGGAATGAATTGTAATGATAAGTGTGTTTTTGCCACTAATATCAAAGGGGGAGATTGTTAATCCCTAAGTTCTATTGATGATAAGTGACCCACACTTAGTCATTTACTTAGGCAGTTTTAGTTGGTTATCACTGTGGCCGAGCTAAACATTCAAGGCCGACCAAGTTTTAGGTTGCCGAGTTACATCATGTCGAGCCGAGTAGAATATTAAGTGTCAAGCGTCAGAGATGTGTTGTGCCGAGCAGAACAGTTTTATCATACATGTCAGGATTAATTCAAACTTTGACGTAAACAGTTGAGGCCGACTTGTATGAGATCTGAGCCGACATTTGTATGCATTTAATATTTGTCTACTGAGTTAATTTCACATTTAATTGTTTTATACTATGCATGGCATGGAGCCAATCAGGAAATCAGTATGCATTGGAGGTATAAACAATAGATCTTGATCGTTGATCTAGATCTCACCGCCAGATCCAAAAAGATATAATAAGATGGCTTCTAACCCTAAGAGTGTGTGAGAGCAAGAGATATACAAAGAAGGGTTGTCTGTTCATGAGAGATGAACAGAAAGTTATTTTGAGAAGAAGCCCAGATCAAGCAGAATGACAGAGCAGTAAAAAGAAGAGTAAAGACATATCAAATTGAGAGATCACAAAGGTTATTGAAAATAGAAGATCCATCATCAGCATCTGAGTGCATAACGAAGGATCACTACTTGGAACATTCTAACAGGTGTATCAGGTTAAATCTCTTAACAGAGTGGTTTTAGCAGACCGTTTCAAATCTCTTAGCCGAGTGCTTACTTTACTGTAAGTTAAAATCCTTTAACAAGGTAGATTGTAATGATCTTTAGTTCTTAACAGAACAGACCTTTAACCAGGTAGATTGCATATTGCAATCAAACTTTTGTAGCCCTAACGGGCACACTTTATTGCTACAGTAGTGAAGATTTTGTGGGTGTCATCCCCACCCCGGTTTTACCTATTTGGGTTTCTGGGTTACCAAAATTCTGTGTTATGAGTTACATATTTGATGTTATGGATGCTATCTGATGTTAGGTTAAATTCATATATGTATGTATGTGGATAAATTTGTTTTAAGTGGTTAAGTTTTAAGATCTGATTCACCCCCCCCCCCCCCNAGTGGTTAAGTTTTAAGATCTGATTCCCCCCCCCCCCCCCCTCAGTATCTTGCTTTCCCATTCTTGTACTTCCAACAGTAACATCCAGGGTGAATGAAAATTTTAGAATCTACAAAATGTGTAAGGAATGATAAAACATAAAATGCCAAGCTCTTTTTATACCCTACAAATTTAGGTATGTACAGAATAAATATGAAAGTGAACAATTTTTCGATTAAGAAAACACAAACCCAAATGTTTAGCCATTGTGTTGCTATTAGAGACTTCTAGCCGCAGATACTGTCAAAAAGGATGAATGTTTAAAGCGTTTGTATAATTGATGGAAAACCTGCATTTAGTCAAATTTGATGGTAGTTTGCCAAAAATATATTTTTATTTCAATTTTAAAAATGACTCCTACAGCCCTGTAGTAGGGTGGAAAATTACAAATTGCATGGGACTAATTAGCTACAGTCTAAATCGACTATGAAGCACCAACTAATAAAATTTAACAAGAACCAACACCCCTCTCCATTTAACCACTAAATAAGTGTCTTATGGCCAAGAAGCGGACACCCAAATCTAAATCAGGTTTACAGTAATATTACTAATTGCTCAATTTACTTTCACTTGTCTGAAATGACTCTGGATTAATAACTAGAAAAAATAAACCTAACTTGGCAAGCCAGACTTGACTCTAAAAAGAGAAAAAATGAATTAGGAGACAATGCTTCATAGTGCTTACAAATTAACCTAAACTGCCTTATCGTGCCAACAATGTCAATAGGAGTGCTTGTTACGCAACATTTCTTCCTAGGAAAATGATGAAGACAATTTGCAAAATAGGTTTGTAATCCTTCTGCTATCCCTTTCCCTTATCATTTTCCTTTTCGATATTCTATGTTTGTGTATGTTAATTCTAACTTAATGTGCACTAGCTGTTAAGTTCAATTTTGACAGTGACTTCAATTTCTATTCCATAATTTGTGGAGATCACCATTTCTTCCTTCGCTGAACTTAAGTCTAAGGCCAGTTTGATGCCTGCATTAGAGATAATTGAGGCTATCTTAATCATATTTTGTGGTTCTATATAGTGATTTGTTATTGTATAAAGCTGCATTGATATGTATATTGGAATTGACAATGAATAATAAATTTTTTATTCTCGGCAGCCTTGTTTTTGTTTTTAATTCCAAAGGGGGATAGTCTAAGGCTAAAATGGGAATAAAATGTCATCCATCTGTCATTACTTTGGAAGAAGGAAATTATAAGTCTTGGCATGATGGTATCCTAAAGCACTATCAATAGATTCATCGATTGCCACATTTGTATGGGCTTATTCCTGAACCAAGTTCATGTTGGCAAAAATCTACTTGGGAAAGTAGAAATGATCATGTCTTAGGATTAATTTGTTTAAGTGTTGGGGACCACACATCATGGGCTCTATCACACATTGAGTGTCCTCACACTCTTTGGGCCAATTTATGGGAAAGATTTGGAGATCCGGCTGAATCTCCATTCCCAAATGATCCAACTACAGATATGCTTCTCTCCCTTGATAATGATGATAATACTATGTATGACAATGACACTGAAGAGGAACTTGGTTATTGGAAGATTCTTGATTGTCTTACACAGAGACGTCTCCTCCAAATTTTTCTCTTTCTATATCTCCAGTATTGGAAGCTATTCAATCACCTCCACCTGCCAGTTTGACAGAGATCTCGGCTTCTTCAAATTCTACTACAGATTCTCTTCAACAGGTTCATTCTTGTCTTCTGGATTCAGTTCCATGGGATCAATCTCTATCAGACATCTCTTTTTTGTTTGCAGAATCCCTCATTTCGGATCTAGATGATAGTATTGATTGCATACATCTTCTCTTTGATGAGGGTAATTCTTCCTCAGTTGTTGTGAGGGAACTATCAAGGATTAGAATTGTCACCCTAACTCAGGCATTAGGGTTACACAACAATTCCATCCTACCAATGGAAACCTTCTCTAGCTGTGGGTAGACTATGTCTGAGAAGGAGTCTCCGGATTCTAGGTCGGTTCCTATTGAATTTGGGTATCGACTTTATACTATCTTCTCCTGATTTTGGGAAGGAAAGAGAGAAATTCTAACTAAAATTGCATGAACAAAAACTAAAAAAAGGTGATACACCAAATTGATTCAGATTTCTCAAAGCCTCAAACTGACATCCACCTAACATACCCTAGTGATCTCTGCACTATCATTCACTATCCAATACATAGGCTAATTTGAAGGTCACAACTAGGGTTTAACCACAAGTAGTAATCT
>MU228494.1:746903-757126 GCA_018584345.1 Thuja plicata | reverse complement strand
CAAAGGTTTCAATAAATTTGCAATATTAGGAATAAACCTTCTTACAAAATTTATTCTCCCAATAAAACTCTGCAATGCTTTCTTATGTTTTGGCAATGATAGGTCAAGAATTGCATAAATCCTCTCGAGATCAATAGTTGTACCCTCTTTAGACACTTTATACCCTAAAATTTTGCCTTCATGTACTGCAAAAACAAACTTCTTTGGGCTAAGAGAGATTCCAAACTCTTTACATCTCTGCAAAATTTGCTTCAAATGGTCTATGTGTTGGTTTTCAATTTTGTTGTAAATGGTAACATCATCTAGATATACTAGAACAAAATTATACATTAAGTTTTTGAAAGCCATGTCCATTTCTTTCTGAAAAGTGGCCCCTGCATTTGACAGCCCAAATGGCATCCTTCGGTAAGCCATTGTACCCCACTTAGTGGTAAAGGCTATTTTGAATTGATCAGATTCTTTAACTAAAATCTGGTTATAACCAGAATATCCGTCTACGAGTGAGAATCTCTCAGAACCTGAAACATATTGAAGGATTTGTTCCATGGAAGGGAGAGGATGCCTATCTTTCAGAGATTCCCTATTAAGGTCTCTAAAATCTACACAGAGGCTTATCTCTCCATTTTTATTCCTTACTGGAACTAAGTTAGAAACCCATGATGTATGCTTTATTGGGAATATTATGCCTCAATCTAAGAGTTTTCTTATTTCTTTCAGCATTAAAGGCTCTATCTTAGGATTGATAGGCCTTTGCCTTTGCCTGATTGGTCTTGCATTTGGTTCTAACTCTATGGTGTGTTGAGTTAATTGAGGATCAAATCCTTTTAAGTCAGTATAATCCCATGCAAACACATCATTATATTCCCTAAATAACTCAATAAGCATTTTCTTTTCTTCAGGGGAATTGATGTTACCAACCTTCAAGAAATTGTCCCTAAATATATCCACCTCTTCATAGTGATCCTCTTTGATCAGCAGGCTGGTTTTATTCTTTCTGAATTGATCATCAGAATTAAAATTTGATTCCAAGCTAACTAATCCCCTTGGAAGCTTATTAGTTTTCAACTGAATGATCTGATTTTCCATTTGTTGATTGGACTGATCATTTTTAGGAGCTGAAAAGTCTTCTGTTTCAGTCATAAAGCTCAAAATATGTTCATCAGTATTAAATACCTACCAATTAATATTATTGTTTGAGATAGGTGGCCTTACAATAATTTTAACATGTGACTGGTCTAAAATCAGTCCTTTATTTTGTAATTGAAGCATGTGCACCAACACCTGCCAACCTGTCAGCATGCAAACTTTTCTTTCTAGGTATGGAAATGAGATTAAAAGCATCAAAATCCTTCAAAATATCAAAAACTTTGGATTTATACAGCTTTAAGAGATCATTTTTTACAACATTAATACCTCTCACATGTCTTACTATCAACTCACCATCCCCAAATGCTCTCAAGCATTTGATTCCTCTTTTCCTAGCCCATTCCAAACCCTGAATCAGACTCTCATATTCAGCCATGTTGTTAGAACAAGCAAAAGGTAATCTATATGTAGCATAAAATTTATCACCCTTAGGTGAAACCAACATATCTCCTGCACCAATACCATCCTTATTCTTATATCCATCAAAATATAGATCCCAAAGCTGGTTAGATAACTCAGATTCAGAATATTGACCTTTAATCAAATTAGGCACAACTGAATCAGATTCCAACATTACATAGTTACCAAAACCAGCATCAAACACATCATCATCTTGATCATTTCTAGCTGCCCATTCATCTAGGAAAATATCAGGATACTCTTCAGTTTGTGTGTTATAAGATGAAGTCTCATTGATTTCATCTGGATCCATGATCACACAACTTGCATTTATGGGACTAGGATTATAAGGCTCAATATGATCTTTGGCCCATAATTATGATTTTATGGTCACCTTAGCACCATATCTAGTTTTGAAATACAGGTGAGACCAATCTGATGAGAAGTATCCATCTATTTTGGTTGTGAAGTCTCTTGATAAACATAGAGCAAAGTAAGGTGGCAGATCTATAACAAAAATATCTTGGGAAATGGAGAAGTTTGGACATGAGTGTAAGGTCAAACTTGCATTTTTAACAACACCTATGGTCTTAACTGAAGATCCATCAAGCTGGACAACTCCTTTCTCAAGGGGTTCATACTTCAAATCCAATAAATCAGCTATGCTCTTTGGCATGACAGTGCTGGTTGCACCACTATCCACCATGAAATTATGCACTAATTTGTTTCCAATAATTAAAGAGACATAGAAAGGAGGAGGCTTGACATTTTCAGATTTCTTACCTTCCTTTTCTGTCATCTTCTGCATATTTGTTGGCTTTCTTTCAATTGGTATTGTTGATTGCTTCAAATCTGCAGTCTTTTTACTCACTTGTGCTATTGGCTGCTGCACCTTACCAATCTTCTTTTCTCCTTTAATCACTTCATCATGCACCATTGAAGGCTCTGAATTGGCCATGACCACTCTCAGAGGATGTTGTCCAGCTAGATGTGGAATTGTTGTTTCTTTAGACAACTCCTCTTTCAACAAATCAATTTGCCCTGGAATAACTAATGAATCACACATAGAAATTGAAACACTCATCTTCTTCATATTATCAACAATGTTATAGGGAATAGCAAACTGTACCTTCTAAGGTGACTTACTAATGCTCTGATCTGCCTACTTCTGATACTTTGTTTCTTTGTTTGCATGAGTAGAGTCTCCCTTTAGGATTGAAACTGGTGGAATGGGTGATGATTGATTTGTAGTAGCAATCCTAGGAGCTGACTGCTCTGATTCTAGAGCTCTCTTCTTGGCTCTTGTGTTTGCTGATATGGATGAATCACCATTTACTCCACAAAATTCCTCCTCTTGCCAATTAAGGAATGCAGTATCAGGGGCAGTTGTATCAGAGTGTTGTTGAGCCTCTTCAGTAGACACAGTAGGTTGTGAATCCATCACACTTTGAACCATTAAGGCTTGATTGAGCACTTCATTAGTACACTTGGACTGATTGTGAGGTTCATTACAAGGATAACACCATTCATAATTCGCAGCAAGGTTATTTTGGCTAGGAACAATATCCCTAACAAAATTAAGGGGTGTTGGATTATAAGGTCTATAAGGCCTTTGGTTCCAGTTTTGCCTATTGGCATTGCTATTTCCCTGATATTGTTGCTTGTTGCCTTGATAAATGGGTTGATTAGGCTGCTAAGATGAAGAACTAGCAAATTGACTCTGAGTATGGGCTATTGGATTGCCTTGAATTTGCTGCCTTTTCAGATTCACTAGCCCATTTCCAAAAGACTGCAATAAACTCTCAATCTTTTGTTGGCTATCTTTTATACCTTGCAACTCATTAGAAGGGACAACAAGCATTATTTCTTCACTCTTATAGGTTGGTAATGAGGCCAAAGGTGGAACAACTAATGGCATATTAGATTGGATGTTAGGAAAATAAGGCATGGGCAGCCTAGGAGCTATCTTTCCTGCCTGAATGAGACTATTCTCTGCCCTTATTGCAATATCAAAAGCTTGATGTAAAGAATTTCCCCCCATGGATTGGATCATTACTGAAATATCACTATTTAGGCTTTTAAGAAAGTACAAAAATGCATATCCAGCAGAGGGTCTTATCGTGGCAGGAATCCTATTCCATGTCTTCTGAAATATGAGATTAAAATCACTTAGTTCTTCTTGTGGAGCCCTTTTAATGGTAGTTAGTTGCTCCACCAAAGACAAATTGTCAGACTTATCCTCAAAAAACTTAGAAATCCTTTCCCCAAAAACATCCCAAGTGGAAATAGAATTTACTGGAAGATTCTTGAACCATTCAAGAGCTTTACCTTTTAGTGATGCAGCATACAGCTTCGTAGCCACATCTTCCTCCGTGACATGATGGACATTGCAAAGAGATGCAATATCTCTAATGTGTTCAATAGTTGTCACTTGACCTTCTCCGGTGAATGATGGCAGACCTTTCAAGGCAGCCAAAGGTATATTGTTGTGATTTGCAATCCAGAGGGGACTACCTTGATCAAAAGGGACAAATGGAAGATTTCTTTCCATTCCTAAAGCTGGTGGTACTTGTTGCTGAACAACAGGTACATAAGTGGGTTGGGTAGGCTGAACTGCCTTCCTCTGGTAAGTCTTCAAATTCTGGGTGATTGTTGCAGTACCACTTGTAGAGGCTCCAAAAATAGAATTATCTATAAATAAATCTTCAACACTTGGAATTTCTGGTCCGGACAGGTTAGGAACACTTAGATCTTCAAGAAGACTGATTTCTTCAATAATAACCTCAAGTTCCTCTATATTTGCAGCTTGATCTTCAAAAATGGGGTTATCAAATGAAGAGTAATTTGAATTCTATATACTAACTCTTGGATCTTGTGATGTTCTTGCTCCTCTGGATGATCTTGCTTCCCTTCTGCTTGACTATAATTCTTGGTAAACAAATCCCTCCTTGTTTGATCTTGTTGGAGTTCTACTCATTAACATCCACACTGAGAGCTGTAACTAAAATTAAGAACAACCATAGAACTAGTAGATCAAAACTGAGAAGTAGTTCGTAGTCCCACCGGGTGTGCCAAAAACTATTGAGGATTAGAATTGTCACCCTAACTCAGGCATTAGGGTTACACAACAATTCCATCCTAACAATGGAAACCTTCTGTAGTTCTAGGTAGACTATGTCTGAGAAGGAGTCTCTAGATTCTAGGCCGGTTCCTATTGAATTTGGGTATCGACTTTATACCATCTTCTCCTGATTTTGGGAAGGAAAGAGAGAAATTCTAACTAAAATTGCATGAACAAAACCTAAAAAAAGGTGATACGCCAAATTGATTCAGATTTCTCAAAGCCTCAAACTGACATCCACCTAACATACCCTAGTGATCTCTGCACTATCATTCACTATCCAATACATAGGCTAATTTGAAGGTCACAATTAGGGTTTAACCACAAGTAGTAATCTTACTATTAACAACATGCATATTCTGCAAAAGGCTTATATTCTGGAATCTAGAATAGGGAATGATACAATCCACTAATCCATACTACAGATGAATTACACTTGAATGCAGAAAATTGAAAAGGATTTGAACAAATGATCACAACAAGATGTATGAAAAAGTGGGGCAACTATATTCTTCTCAAAATCTGTATGCAGTTACATGTATGAATTTTAGAATAATGGCAAGGAATACAAGCATCCTCTTGCACAAAATTGAAATCAAAATCATGAACTAACAATGGATACAAAAGCATAAACAGATAGCTATAGGAATAAGAAATTCACTAAAGCTCTTCTCTTCACAATCTTGACACCCTTAAAACATGAAGCAAATGTTCCACTATATAGCCAACATGGCTTATTTCAAAAAATCTTTCCCCCCAAAACAACCCTCCATAATAGTAAACTACACTAAGCCAAATAGCTTCACAAAATACCCTAAATCTAGCCTGAAGACTAGCTCCCCTACCTAAAGTTGAAAAATAAAACATATATCATTATAAACTTTATCAACTTTATTTGAATACATGACATTCGAATTGTAAATGCATAAACAAAGCCTGAAAACTCGAATACATAACTCAAAAGGGATACAACCCCTAGCAACTCGGCATCATAGCAAATCCTAACTCTGCCGACACCATACTAAGGTAGTTGATGTAATTGCAGTTTGTTTGATCACCACAGTTTGTTGTTGACATGACCATCTCCATTGAAAGGACAGTTGTTATACTTTGCGGCACCAATAGTACCATCGTGGCATTGTGGAGGGGATGTTGATAGACTGGAAATTGTCATAGCATTTACTTCTTTTGTCAGTGGACTTTAGAATTGGGTAAAACATAGTGCATATTGTTTATCAGTTTCATTTTGCATCTTAGGGTTTCTCTTTGTGGCGCCTCCATGTTGAATCTGGAAACCATGATCTTCTGCAACGTATCCGCCTTCATTCTGTGAAGAAGCTCGAGATTCATGAGCTTTATGAGGAAGAGAGATATAGTTTCTAATTCACCATAACACATGGCATTTTTTGTTGTTTCTCCTCTTTGAAAATATTGTGGCTTTTGGTCATCTGTTTGGCTCGAACTCAGCTTTTAATGATGGGTCAACTTTAGCTCGATGAATGTTGGAACAACTTGGAGGTGAAGTGTTTCAAAGCCATGACAAATGGCACTGCATTCATGATTGTAACTTCGGGTTTTGGAGTTGATGTTTGACCACCATCGCGAGCTTTGAATGAATGAAGCCATGGTGTCGAGTTACCCATGAAACTCGGCCTTGGACTTGCAGTGCATGAATGAAGTTTTGGAAGAGAACACTTCTTGTTTGCAGCCACCACTGCTTGTCTTTGTCGTGACACTTGGATTTCTCCAGATAAGTGTCTCTTTCTTTTTGTTCATTGCAGTTTTAGTGTGAAATATAGAAATGTCATTGAGGCCGATAATAATGGGATTTCTTTTGCTTCATTTCTGCTGTTGACTCCATCATTATAGCATTATTTGATGTTAAGCTTTGTTGTCGACTGTTGTCTTGATGTCATTTAGTTGTTATGTTGTCGCTTTGTTGGAATACCTACATGGCTTTTGAACATGGACTTAGTTGTTTGTCTTGATGCTTGTCTGAAACACAGTCTTCATGACTATTTTTTAAATGTTGTAAAAGCATTCTTTTTTGTTGTCTTCAAACAAAACATTGTAGTAAGCATAAAAGATGCTTCCCTGTTCGAGGTGAACATCCACTGTCTGAAAAAACATATACAAGATATTTCCTTTCTAGTATGCTTTATAATGTTAAAAAACACACATTCAGTTCACAGTTTTACTGATAATAGCAAGAGCATATTTTAAAATGGAAACACAATACGTTGAAAATGATATTTTCTTCAATGAAAAAAACCCTAAACCCTAAACCTAATTGAAAATGGTTAAAAATGACTAAAAAAACACTAAATGCCTCGGCTGGTTCTATTTTCGTGTTACTTTTTCAGTCACTTAAGTCATGTTAAGTCATGTGTCCATGCTGAATGGGTTACTTTTTGCCAAAAGATTGTATCATCCTAACCACTTTAATAATTCCTAAGTCTCGCTATGTAAAGCCCCTTTTACGTCATCACCCTATGTATTGAGCAAGTCATTAAAAATCAGACGGCGTGCTTAATCGCTTAAAAGAAAGATGCACGACATCTAGTAGTTAAGCGATTAAGCGAAAGCGACGCGTGTCCTTGGTGGGGCTGAGCATGTTGAGAGAGTCCTCAGTTAAAAGGTGAGCAACTATGAAAAGATCAGACGACGTGCTTAATCGCTTAAAAAAAAGATGCACGACATCTAGCTGTTAAGCAATTAAGAAGAAGTGACGCGTGTCCTTGGTGGGGCCGAGCAGTTGTAGAGGTGTTCTGTTAACTAGTGCACAAGTTTGAAAAGATCGAATGGCCCGCTTAATCGCTTAAAAGAGAAGTGCACGAAATCTAATGGGTAAGCGATTAAGCGAAGGTGACACCTGTCCAAGGAAGAATGTGGGTCCATTCGCAGATGAGTTAATAGGTGTTAAAGCCCAGAAATATCTAACGGTCGGCTTAATCGCTTATACTCAAGATGCTCGACATCTAACAAGTAAGTGATTAAGCGGTGATGACATCTGGCAGTTGGTGGGCCCATGCATTCAAAGCTGACAAGAGTTTAAACTGCAGTTAAGTTGTTCCATATCTGACGGCTCACTTAATTGCTTAAAGAGAAGTTACTCGACATCTAACGAATAAGCGATTAAGCGGTGGCGACACGTGTCCTTAGTCGACAGTTGTTTTCGGGAAAATAAGATAGCCGTCAGATGCAAAGAGTGATGTCCAGAATCGATGGTTCAAATTCAAAGTTGATGAAACAAGTTGCAGAGAGCTGTTAAGCCGTGAAATTGAAGCTTGAAGATTAATTGTAGAACGTGTGACATCTCCAGTCGAATTCAATTCGAAAGACTGATTTGACTAAGGCCGTAAAATTGATTAAGCCAACTGCAGCCTCAATAATTCACCAAAACAATTTGAGCAAAGACAGAATTGTGAAGAAAACCAGCTTCACGCAACTTCTGTACTGAATGGGTAAGCTTACTGATTTACTAGCATTCCAATTGAGATAGAATTTGTAGTTCAGAAAGGTCTCAGAGCTTTTGTTTCAAAACCCGATTCCAGTATTGATAGAAAACCCTTAGAATGGCCCCTAGAATCGAATCTCCAGAGAGCTTGATTACCAGAAGAGAAATGTCAGGGAAGATTTATTGCAACAATTACCACTGTCCTCAAGGGATGCCACACAAGCTAAAAAGATAGTCCCATTGCATCCTCGTTTTAAGATCGGAGAAGGATTGTATGATTTAGGTAGATGGGCAAAGGATGCTAAGACCAGTTTTGATGGCCTCGCCCTATTCAGAATGGCCTATAGTCAAAGAAATGCCTCTACCCCAGACTGTAATATTTGGGAATTAGATGTGGGAAAACTGATAGCTCCCATTGTGTTCATGGATACTGATTTATTCATCTTGATCGCGAACACTTATGATAAGGTGACTAGGGTTGTTAGGGACACCAGGGAGATATAATATTGACTTTATCAGCAGATGAAATCAGAAGGATTTTCAAGCTGACTGACACCTCCCAGCATATGGATGATATTGATCTTGAGTATTTCAAAGAAATATACAATAACCAAAGAGACTATTACAGGGGTGAAGTAGTGAAGGGGTATGCCAACAAAATAGGAGACTTGGTAGTGATAGGGCCTAGAACCCCGGAACCCTTCAAATTGGATCTTTTAAATGGCAAGGCCAGAAAAATGTACAGTGCCCTGTGTAATTTTTTGGGGATAGATGAAGAGGGGGAAATGCCTGTCCATATAATGTTGATGGTTGTTCAGATTCTGCATCCCCACTTGTCAGTTTTGTTTTACTATGCATCTTATATTGCTCAGGAAATGCATGATGGTTTGTCAGGGATCCAAGATGGCAATATATAGAAACCAATGGATTGGTATTCCCTCATGATGCATATGTTCTTATTCAACAGTTCTGATTTCTTTGAAGAAGAAATGGAATTGGATAAATTCCAAGATAGTATAGAATTGCCTGTCCAGATGTGGAGTGTTGATTTATCATGGGACAGGAAGAATGCTAGCTATGTGTACTTTGACAAAGTTTTTGCAACCAGACTCAAGTCATGGCTGAGTAATCATAATACTAGCGTTCATAATGAAATGATGATGCTTTTAAGACCTATGGAATATGCCCCAGAGTTAAAAATTGTGCACAATTGGGGATATTTAATCTTATACCCTTTTTCCACAGAAATTAGGGTTTATGGTTTGAGAGGTACCCCTTATGTGCTACCTTACAGAGTCCCACTCAAGATCGGACTGGCAAAGATTATAAGACAATTAGGTGGGTTACAAGAAGAAGCTTTAACCAGAAAGATGAAAGGAAGTATCTTTCCTACCCTCACTAAAGCCCATCATTTTATAATAACCAAAGGTGGGTGGACACAGTTTGATAAATATTTCGAGCCCTATCACTTAGCCACTTCAGTGTCTAGATGTGTAGATAATGAGGATTTCATCGTGGGTATGTTCGGGAAAAGGACTAATTGAATAATATTAAAGCATCAATTCAATTACCCAGAGGATATCATCAGGAACATTTTTGACCTAGATGTTGAAGAAATCGGAAAAGAAAAATGGATGGCATACAAGAAGTCTTTGGACTTCGTTCATAATTTTGATAAGACTTATGATCCTTTAAAGGATTTTTTCCCATGGTCTTAAAAAATTGATTCCCTGATGAATCTTTTTGAGGGAATAATACAAACTCTAAATGAGAAGAGGAAGAGAGAAGTTGAGAGTGATCCAGAAAAGGCTCTTGCTATTTTGAATAAATTTCCACAGAGCAAAATAGTTCCACCAGGGAACTATGTAGTGTACAAGAGAAGAGGATATACCACTGTTTCTCCCAAAGTTGACAAGTCCCCTCAGCATAAGGGAAAGAGGCCAATAGATACTGATTCTCAAGAGGTGCCCTCTCCCAAGAGGCAAAGAGTTGAAACAAAAGAATAGGGGAGTGAATTGTATTCTCCTTCCTAATCCCCCATGTAGTATGATGACCAGACCATTGTTGAACAACTGGTCAAAATGAGGAATGTTGGTGAAG
>MU228494.1:724729-735282 GCA_018584345.1 Thuja plicata | reverse complement strand
TCAATTCCTATGGAGGTGCCATATTAATGAGTACAATAATAAGTGCCAGAAGATGATAGAAGCTCAACCCAATTCTTCCAAGGAGGATATAGAGAAAGAAGTTAAGAAAGAAATGATATCAAAATTTGATAAAATTACTCCTGAAGAGGGCAGACGGATGGTCAAAAGGCAAGGAGTTCTCATATTGCCACAATGGGACCTAGCTGATGCAGTGGTTTTTGATGCTATAAGAAAACAAGCCAAACCTATGACTACTTTTGGGACATCAATTGGTGCCCAGTTTAGTGAGGATCATGCAGCTCTGGCCATCTGGTCACTAAAGAAAAAAGATAAAAGTAGATTAAGAGAAGATGATGAGACTGAAGACACGGGCAGTCTAATTGTGAAGAGGGTTGCTGACACCTCAGGAACTAAAGCAGCTAACCTTGTTGTACAAGTAGCCAATTTGAGCAAGAAAGTGTCAGAGAAAGAAAAGGAAGCTTATGCTAGCTTAAATGAAAAATATGAGTTTGTGCTCAACGCCTATAATGAAGAAGGTTAAATCTTTGATTAAAGACAACAGAATAGCAGAGTTGGAGGGTAAACAGAAGGTCCAACTTGTGCCCCAAAAACTAATTACTCAGGAACCTCATCAGCCCTCCTCCTCAAGTCCATTTATAACATATCCCCCATCCCCTGCACCTCTAAGTACTACTACTCAGGAAGCCATTGATGCTAAGAGAGTAGAATTAGAAGCTGAGAAGAACAGGCTGATCGATGAAAGGACAAGGCTAGAGGAAGAGGGTAAAAGGGACCTTGAAGATTCCCAGGCATACAAAGAGGCTGAGGAATTGGTAAAACAAAAATGTTCAGACCAAATCTTTTCAAACCTCAAAAGGTGTGCCAGTGAAGTTGATCTTTCTAACCTCTACTCACTGGGAAAAAAGATTGCAAGCATTATCAGCTGGCATGAGGATGAAAAGAAGCAATGGGAGTTGATAGTGAATAACTGGAAAGGGAAGGCAGCCCATGTCAAATCTTTCTATTCCCTCTCAAAATAGCAAAATAACATTGATATTATCGTGACAGGCACTCATAAGTGTCTCAAATTGATGGTCAATTTAGACACCAAAAGGAACAGGGTCATGAAGAAGATCACTACTCTAAGAGGAGAATTTTCCAAGGATAGATATGATATGTATCCCTATATTTTCAAAGAAGATGGGAACATAAAGAACGAAGCCATATGGCTAAGGCAATGAAATGAAGCACTAACTAGTAGGACAAAAAGTATTGTCACATTGGCAAATACTGGATGGTTTGTGCTGACTATAGATATTTTGAATAAAGCCAAGGCATTCTTTGAATCATGGGAGGCAGAATTTGAGAAGGCTAATGGTGATTGGGAAGAGTTCAGCAGCCGAAAAGATGAATTTCTCAGCTTCAGTTGGCCAAGTGATGAGGTGTTCACTACATGGGTCAGCAATTATGGAATAGTCACCCCGGTAACATGAGATGATAAATATGAAGGGGACAACTAACACCGAGGAGGTTGAGTCAATGGAGAAAATCATATATTGGGGCATCTACACCAACAAGAGAACAAGATCCAGATGACAAAGACCCAACTACCTTGGAGCAACTTCAAGTATTCAGGCGGTCACAAGACAAAAGATTACATGGCTCATGGAAAAATCTGTTATTCCCTTCCACCTGAAGTTTTATCTCTTCTTGAAATTGTATTTTTTCATCTAGTCTAGTCATCTGTAGCTTGTTGCATCCTTATTTTCCAAAAGGATTCCAAGATGACTGTGGCTGCCTATAAGTATCAAGTTGTAATATTGTAATAAGGATGGTAAAAATAAGACTGCAAGGCAGATTACTGAATTGTGTCTGACTATTGGTTCTGAGTCTTTGTGAATGTACTGGTATTCAAATCTATATTAATAAAATACAATGGAATCTCCATTTTGATATCTACGATGTCTTCTTGCATTTATTATTAATTCTTGTGTGTTCAATTTGTAAGGCACTTTGAATATACTGGTTATAAGGTAGTCATGTTCTTGTCTATAAGTTGCTTTCAAGGAAAGTTTTAAATCTTGTAGATGATTGCAGAGGATTAGGGTTTATGCAGGGATTTGATACAAGGTTTTGAGGATGATAGGATAGTTTGTAAGGCATTCTATCTGGGGCTCATTTGTATTTCCATTGATTATTTTCAGTATGAGTATGCTCTTTTTTGACTCTATCACCTATGATTAGGCACTGGTCATAAATGCTGGCATGTGGTTGTTATCATCAAATTCAAATTCAATCAATCTTTATACTCATGTTATTTCAAGTATAAGTCTATTTTATTGTATTTAGTATAATTCATCTTTGTGATTCCTTAGAGAGTGAATCAATAGGTTAGCCTTCCTAGGCCTAAATGGCATAAAAGAAGAAGGATCTCCCATCCTTAATCCACTATTAAAACTGTTGAAAGATGATAATCTGTCAAGGTGTACCCGCCTGGGTGTGTGGAGCCCTAAGTGTAGAAGGATTTTCTATCCTTGTTAATTAGCCCTTTTCCTTGTGAGAATCTAACTTGGGTATAAGAGAGTCTGGCATTTATTGTCATTATAATCAATTCTGCAAGAAAAAGAGCTAACAACTCCCATGGGTTTTACTCATAAAAGGGAAACCTTAATTGGTATGTACGTCCCATTATCATGAAGACCGTATACCATTCATTGTTATCATGGATGTACATTATATCTGAATACAGCCAAAATTTTACCATGAATGAACATTATTTCTTAAAACAACAGTATAAAATGTATTTGTTTAAACACTCTGTATAAAGATATTTTCTTGACACTTGGTCTGAAGGCATGAAGATGTACTCTTTCAGACACATGAATTATAACAGCATCTGGGAAAATTTTTGGATAACCCATGATATTCTATCCACAATGTTTGTCTTTTGTGTATGTTTTACCATTATGAATGTAAACCCATGCTGATATTGAGATTTTTGATCTCTGTCCTTTACTTGCAGCTTTGACATTTCTTGTTATGCATCATTTACTTTGCAAATTCAAATTTTCAAATAAACATAACAGCATCTTTTCATTTTATAAAATATATGCACAATCTCTAGGCGTGTGGTTTTCAATCTTGATCTTCAAAAATGAACTTTTAACTATTGTCTGTATGCATGAAGATGTACTTACTGTAATAGCATCTCTTAAACTCTCTTATTTGCATGAAGATAGTGAACTTCAGATTCTTTCAATTCTGCATTTCTCCAGTTTAATAAAAATCTTTCTTTGCTCATGTGCCTCCTATAGCATCTTTTGAACTCTTTCATGTATTTTCATCTTCTTCTGCATTCAGTATGTGAGCAGTAACCCCTTGAAATGTAAACCATCTTTCTTGCATGTAATGGTTTATTTGAAGTTTGAGCACGGGCTTGTGACATCCATTGTATTTTCTTTTTGCTTCCTGCATTTAATCACATGATCACTTTTTGCACATATATCACCAGTCAATTTGTTAGGACAGAAGATAGAATAAATCCATTAATGTTTATGGATGAGTGTCATCTAGGATGACACTCATTTATGAATTCTGGTGAATTAATTTGTATTTATTGTCCTAATAGGTTGATCAAATTTTGAAAAAGGTTTCTCAGATGGAAATGCTAAGTCCCTTTCATTCAGTTTTACAAGAATGACATACATTAGGATGATCATCTATAGTAAAAGGTTTCATTGTTTAGAAAACAAGTCCCTTTAATACTATCTTTTCCTTATTATTGTTCTATATTTCATTGTTGCATTGATTTTTTCAAATAGATATGCAACATTTAGAAGAACTAATTGTATGATGTTTGTGTCTTGTGCATTTCTTAGATCCAACTGGATCTAACCCATTTTTCTCTCTCATGATGCAGGTGAAACCCTAAAGACCTCATGAAGATGCAGATGAAAACCCTAAAGACCTTATGAAGATGCAGACCTGGACTTGGGGACCTAGGACTTGACTGCTCAACCAGCTGACTACCAACACACCTCAAGGCAATGCATGGGACCCCTACTCCATAATTTTCATGTTTTTCATTCTGCAAATGTAATCTTTAAATTGATATGATACATGAAAATACATTTGTATATTACATTCAGTTTGAATGTACAATGTAATTGATCAATCATAAATTGAAATTTGGATTGTGATCAATACTTAGAGTACAATGGTAATATTTGAAAATCAATGTAATAATGAAATGTAAATTCTCAATACCTGAAAGGTAATATCAATTGGACACCTAAAAAATGCAATCTTTTTCTGTTGGTGTTTGTCCTTTTGTATGTTGTGATTTTTTTGAGTAACGGGAACCTTTTGACCCTCTTTTTCATTCTCTGCATGATCATTCCTCACAGATTGATTTGAGTTTGGATACATTTGCACAACATTTTGAGGAGATCTATTTGCCTTTTGAGGAGATACATGAGTCTTTTGATTGTGCTCTATATAAGTTTCTAAGAGCTTCTAGATTGTCATATTTACTAGTACCTGATTAAATGATTATGACAAGTTTCAGGATCAACATGGAAATTATGGAGCAAAATTTAGAGACATCATACATATGGAGTTTTCTTCCTACATACTCTTTTCGAGATTGTGGAGACTTCATTCATACATCTTTGGTTTTGTTTCTTCCTAAGGGGAAGAATGTTGTTCAAAGATCATGGTCCACCTTCTACGTCTAGTTTCGAACATCTATCATTGACTACACATTATGGAGTGATCCATCTTCTCTTCCATTTCACTTTCTCCAAGATCTTCTTGGGGTGAAAGAAACTATAGTACAATAGTATTCTTTCTTTGTTAGCATCTATTTTGAGGGAGGGTTTTTATTCCCACTGGGTTTTCCCTCTTTCCTCATTCCTTTCTTAGTTTGAATTAATGGAGGGTGTTGGTGTATGTTAATTCTAACTTAATGTGTGCTAGCTGTTAAGTTTAGTTTTGACGGTGACGTCAAGTTCTATTCCATAATTTGTAGAGATCGCTATTTCTTCCTTCGTTGAACTTAATTCTAAGGCCAGTTTGTTGCTTGTGTTAGAGATAATTGAGGCTATCTTAACCGTATTTCATGGTTCTATATCGTGATTTGTTATTGTATAAAGTTGCATTGATATGTATATTGGAATTGACAATGAATAATATTTTTTTAATTCTCAGCAACCCTGCTTTTGTTCTGTTCTATTTTGCAAGCTCTGGTTTTTTACTTGTTCTTTATAGCTAGATCTTTTATGCAGTTGTAGCTACAAAATTCTACATTCTATACAATTTGAGAGAAAAGTATTGCGCTGGAATATTACCATTATTTAAGCTTAGCTGAGATTTCTGATGAAAGGAACCAACTGGATTGTCTTAAAAATACACTCTAATGATCAACTCTATGGTTACCACATTGCAGGCAAGGAGAGATACCATCTGGAATGGTACACGGTTCTCATAGTTTCAAGGCTTCTATATGTCCAAGTTTCAGTTTGCCACGTGTCTTCCTTTCTCATAGAATAGGGTCTTCTCCTTTATAGGCTAGAAAAAAATTATGAATGTGCAAGTATATACACGTTCAATATCTAGACCTTGTTAGAAACTCATTAAGAAAATTTATTGATCACTAATGCATCTAACACAATTTATATGTCAATCATATTTATACATATCAGGTAAAGATGCATTTGTTAAAGATATAGTAATAAGCTAGATTTATATTGTGCTTTCTATACTCTTAAATGAACATATTTTATTCACACTTAATAATATAATGATAATAATTTAAAAATATACATATAAATTACTAACATTTTTTTATCATATATATGCCTACTCTTAAATTTAAAATATGCTAATAGTGAATTGGTCAACTGGTGAAGTTCAATGGTTCTCATTGAGCCCACCAGGGTTCAAATCTCGTGAAGACATCTGATAAGGGATGAGGCAGGGATCGCCCCTTGGGAAAATTTGGCGGAATGGATGCCCCTCAGTCCTTGGCTCTCAGCCAAAGAGAATGAACTATTCTCAAAAAAAAATGCTAATAGTAATTCTTTTGGAAAACACATTTGAAATATTTACAATTTTACCATTTTCATGCCTCGAATATGGTTCTCTTTCACCCACACATAGGTATTAAACTATTTTAAAATGAATCTCCTAAACAAATTTTGTATGTTTTAATTTTTTAAAAAATTAGAGCTCACATAGTTAATTATGAGGCATTTGTTATAAGGGTTGGGGCCTAGATCAATTTACAAGAGCTTCATGTTGTAAAACATGAAATCGTGAGGTCTATTAGAGAAAGGTATATTTATTTTTCACTATATAGAATATTTTAGTTAACATAAAATAGTCTCTTCGATAGATACATTTTAATATGGATTTAAAGTAGTTTAATTTGTATAATGTATTTATTTTTGTGTGCTTTGATGTGATTTTTATGTATATATGAAAATAGTTTGGTTTTTTAAAACTACTTGTGAATCTGATTTTCTATTTTTTTTTTTTTTTTTTGAATAGACAATCATGTTTTACAAGTTAGTAACATTTGAATTAATAAAAAGAGATTGCTACACCCAATATAATTTTTCCTAGAATTGGTACTTATACATTTTTTAGAATTGGTACTTATATAACCAAAAGTCTTCAGAGCCTCTTACTGGTAGCGGGTGTCAAAACTATTTCACCTCTTGTGGAAGATTCAAATATTGACAAACTTTGAAAGATGTAAACATTAAGGGTCTCAACCATACCAAGAAGGTTTGGAAGGAGAAAGTTACCAATGAAACTACTCTTGTATCTGAAAACCAGAAAGCACTAGGGGCGAGAACTATTGAAAACATGGAACAACAACAAGATCAACAAAAGTTTGAAGAGAAGATAACAATAGAGAGCAAGGGACAGCCACAAGCTTAGCTAGAAAAAGGCAAGGAAAGGGAAGGGGAACAGGCAAGCCAAACATGCCCTTTTATGGAGTATTGGAAAGGAGACAAAGGAGTATAGGAAAATCCAGAAGATGGTGAGATCATGTTTGAAGACAACACTGAATTGTCCTTTGTTCCAGATTCACAGGATGGCAAGAGAATTGAGGAGGGACAAGGCCCACTCCTCTCCCAAGAATCAAACTTTAGCAGAAGCACTCATGTTTCACCAGGGAAGATAAGCAGATTTCTAGAGATGGTATCAGCTACTACTCCAGGAAAAATCTCAAGAATGGAAGCCCTCTTAGATAGTTACAAAGACGAGAATGTGGGACCATGGATAACAGTGAAAAAGAAAAATAGCAGGGACCCTTCTTCGGCTTCACCTGCAGCTATGAGAAGAAGAGTCAAAGCAGACACAAGAAGTAATTCTAACACACCAAGAAGGAAGAGTATGAATCAAATCAGAAAGGAAGAAGCTAAAAGAAATATAGTGGATGGATCTCAGAGGACCATCCAGGAGTCCTGCTCTTATAAGAAATCATGAAGGTCATATCTTGGAATATTCATGGGCTAAATGGAGTCCACAAACAAGAAATTATTAGAAATATGATAAGGGATCATAGACCAGATATTTTTTTGATACAGGAAACTAAAATGAAGAAAGAAAAAGTGGAAAGCATTTCCTTTGGCAAAGGTATGGGGATAGAAACTACTGACTCTAAGGGAGCCTCAGGAGGTTTGCTGGTGTTATGGAAGGAAAATCTCAAAGCTCAAATTGTTTTTGATGAAGGTAACATTTTACTAATTCAATTCAAGAATCAAAAAGACCAGGAGAGTTGGTTCATCATGAACATCTATGCTCCGAATACCAAGAATAGTAGGAGAATTTTTAGGGATAAAATACAGAATTTTTTTTCTCAAATGACTGATCCAAAAGCCATTATCATGGGTGATTTCAACACCCCCCTAAAAGAGTTTGAGAAATTTGGGGGACTCCCCCCAGACCTAGATAGTAGGCAACAGTTAGCAGATATGATCAATGACTTGGCTCTCATTGAGGTGGATTTAGTAGGAGGAAAATTTACTTGGTCGAATAGGAGAGTTGGAACGGAGTGTATTTAGGTGCGCCTGGATAGAGCCCTCATTTCTATGGACTAGATGCAGCAATATCATTGTCATCTTTCCTCTATGGCAAGATTCAGATATGACCATTTCCCTATATCTCTCATCCTGGATACTCACATTAAGAAAAAGGCTTTCCCTTTCAGATTCGAGAGGATGTGGTCTACCCACCCTTCCCTTCTTGATAAGATAAGGGAGTGGTGGAGTATAGATGTCGATGGAACAACGATGTATAGGGTGGCTAAGAAACTCAAGAACATAAAAATGGAGATTAGAAAGTGGAACAAAAGGGATTTTGGAAACATATTTTAGACCAAAGATAGGGTTATGATAGAGCTTGCAGGGGTTCAGGAAGAGATCCAAATTCACGTCTATGATGAAGACAGAATGAGCGCAGAAAAGTCCATTTTAGCAGAACTTCACAACATTGTTGGCAAAGAGGAAATGTTCTGGAGGCAAAGGTCTAGATTGGTGTGGATGAAAGAGGGGGAAAAAAACACTAGATTCTTTCATCTGTCAACTATGAAACATAGGAGGAATAATAGAATTAGTGGTATTAAGAAAGGGGATTTAATTTTGTGGGAAGACAATGAGATTATAAATGAGGCCATTAGGCACTTCTCTGCAATCCTTACTAAAGAATATAATCTGGGAGAGGATGACCAGGAGGAAATTCTTCAGACCATCCCTAAGGTAATCACTGAAAGGAAGAATAAGGATATGATGGCTATCCCGGATCAAGAGGAAATCCATAAAGCGATTTTTGCCCTGCCAGCGGAAAAGGCTTCTGGCCCAGATGGTTTCCCTACTTTCTTTTTCCAGATGTACTGGGAAGTTATCAAATATGACCTTGTCAAAGCAGTCTAGGAATTTTTTGGAGCTAAGAGCCTACTTAAAGAGATCAATGCCACATTTCTTGTGCTCATCCCTAAAACTCCAGGTGTGGAATCTTTTGATAGCTTTAGACCAATTAGTCTTTGTAACTCATTTTACAATATTATATCTAAAGTTTTAACTAATAGAATCCTTAAAATTCTTCCAGCTAATATTGCCCCCCAACAAATGGGTTTTGTCCCTGGAAGACAAATCCCAGACTCTATCATGGCAGTGCATGAGGTGATCCACTCCTTGGAGGAAGGAAAAAGGGAAGGATTTATGCTTAAATTGGATCTATCCAAGGCTTATGACAGGGTAGATTGGACTTTCTTGAATAATACTTTGGGAGCTTTTGGATTCAATGATAAAGTGAGAAATATTATTTCTCAGCTGATATCTACTCCTTCATTTGCAGTGATGGTGAATGGTTCTCCATCTGATTTCTTCAAATCGTCTAGGGGTCTTAGGCAAGGAGAACCCCTCTCTCCGATCCTCTTCATCATTCTGGCTGAGTGCCTAGGAAGGCTAATACAAGATAAAAGGAGAAGGGGACACATTATTGGGGTAAAACCTTCCTCTGGTCCTCTCACTTTTCCTCATCAGTAATTTTTGGATGATGCCATTTTAGGTGGTGAATCCTCAGTGAGAGAAGCTAGAAATGTAAAGAAAATCCTAAATACTTATTCCATTGCTACGGGACAGCTTATTAACTGGAACAAGAGCTCGGTGTTCTTCATTAACACACCTATGGATAGACAGAGGAAAATGGCTAGCATTTTGGGATGTGGTATTGGATCCCTTCCTTCTACTTATTTAGGCCTTCCGTTAGGAACCAAACCTCCAGAGACCTTCTAGGGCAACCTAATTGACAGATTCAATAGGAAATTGGCTGGATGGAAGGGTATAACCCTTAGTCAAGTAGGGAAAGTTCTCTTGATACAATCTACTCTTCAGAACCTCCCTACTTATGCCTTAAGAATTTTTTCTATCCCTGCTAAAGTGGCTGACTCTTTGGAGGCTATACAAAGGAATTTTTTGTGGGCCGACAAAGAGGGAAACAACAAGTACCCACTGGTGGCATGGGAGACTATATGTAAGCCCAAAAAACAAGGAGGCTTAGGAATCAAGAATTTGAAGCAGTTCAAGAAGGCTTTGCAAGAAAAATAGTTTTGGAGAATTTTTAATTCCACTAGGGAATGGAAGGATATTATGAAGGAAAAATATGCCTCAAACATGACCTTCAAACAGTTCATCAACAAAGAAAGGGACCCGAGAGGCTCCTGCATTTGGAATGGAATTCTCAGGACTAAGGGTATAGCCATTGAAAAAGCAAAATGGAAATTAGGTAACGGTAGGGATGTGAACTTTTGGCATGATGATTGGCTAAGACAGGGACCCTTATGGAACATGGAGCCTTACAATAGATGGGCTAATACCTGCATCGAAAGATATGGCAGTAGAGTGAGCGATTACAAAATTAACAATGATTGGGTGGACCTTACTGAGGTGTCCCAGGACTTAAAGCCTCTGATGGTCAAAATTGGTCATACCCCCCTTTCTCTCAATCAGGATGTTATTGTTTGGGGGGAATCTACTGATGGT
>MU228494.1:675351-707046 GCA_018584345.1 Thuja plicata | reverse complement strand
GAACCGGCCTGGAATCTGGAGATTCCTCTTCACTCATAGCCTACCCACAGCTAGGAGAGGTTTCCATGGTTAGGATGGAATTGTCATGTAGCCCTAATGCCTGAGTTAGGGTGACAATTCTAAGCCTAAACAATAACATCGAAAACAATAATAGGAACATAGAGGAGGACAGGGAGCTGGATAACAGAGTGAAAGAGTTGAGTAAGAGGGTTCAAATTATTGAGGAATCTCTGGTTAAAATTGTTGAACAAAGCTACAATATCCTAAAAGCATCAAATGATAACATTAAGGTGCTTATTGCCAAAATTGAAGAACAAAGAGGAAGCAAGGAGGATCAGTCACCGAGATGTGCTACAGATAAGTCACCTAAAGAGGGCTCAAGGAAGAGGACAAGAGCCACCACAAAGAAGATGGACAACCAAGAAGCTGATAAAGATCTGTGTGATCTGAAAGAGGCTGCGGGTAGAATGACTAAGTTGGAGTTTCGTGCTGTTGAGATTCTTAGGGAAATTGCCTGAATAGTGTTCCTGGCTCTTTTGCCTGGTCTTTTTGGTTTTGTCCCTGGCTTTTGGTTCTCTTTGGGACTGTTTTGTTTGGCTAAAATTTTGCCTGTTCCATTTATGTTTTTGTTAATCGTTTCTATGTTTATGGTTTATTTTTAGCACTGTAGGGTCTCAGGTACCCATCAAAACCTGTTTTGCTTAATAAAAACATTCTAGGCCAGTTGCAATAAATTAGACGATTTGTGCACTTTCCTTAAGGATATATGCTATGATCAACACTATGCAAATGATGTTGCTCCCTCCATCATCCACGATAATGGTAAATTATTATACTTTTTCAACTTATAAAAAAATTACATTTTGCAATATTTGAATTTATCAATTATTTTTTTGGCCAAATTGTTATTGTTGATAGATTGATATCAACAACGCATCTATGTGTCGTCTTACAAGGAAAAAGATTCAATTTAAGGAAAACCTTGGTTTATATCAACATAAGTGTCCTCTTCCAAGGGTTAGAATTCAATTGAAGGAAAACTCTCGAAAGAAGAAGATTTGCATATATTTTATGGACCCACCGTATACATTTTGATTTTTCCTTTGCTCGGTAAGTTTTGCGAATTCCTCAAATTCTTATATTCAATGTTAAAAATGTAAAACATATGCTCAAATTTGTACTATTTATAATTTTATGTAACTTTTTTTTAGAACTATACTTCAATGTCATTGTTTTGAACTTACAAGTTGGGAATGCTATTAGTCATTGAACCTATTCCCATGTATAAATATACTACTAAAAATCACATATCAAACGTCCTCAAATTTTATCCTTGTAGGGGTCAAAATTGTCTTCTTTCTATATGATAGCTTATTGAACTTACTCAACTTGTCAAAAAAATACTATTCTCATTGTGTCTCCTTGTAATTTTCCTATTTCTCACTATTCTTCTACAACCCTTATGTGTGATGGAAAGAGGAGCATGAAATGTATTACAAGGATGAAGAGGATTCTGATTGAGGTATTCCTGAGAAAATTCATTAGTTTGTCCCTCAATTTAAGGATGTTTCTCTGGTAAAATGACAATAGGTTTTTTGGGTTGGAATGATGGAGTTAGTCTCCAATGCCCCCCTTTTTTAATGAGACTATATTAATTTATTAAAAAGGAAAGAGACATTATGAAGAGTATGACTATTAGAGGAAGAAAGTATACATGGAAATACGAGGAGGAGGGAGGGGGTCATCATAAGAAGAAAATGCACAGACCAATGAGAAAGAACAAGAGGAACCTAAAAAGCAAGTTGAAGATAAAGATTCTAGGAGATATTTTATTGGGTTTTAATGATAGCATGTGTCACCAAAATATCAATAAAGAAAAGATAAAAGGGATTCCACTTGTTGCACAAGAAGAGAAGGTAGATGCAACAAATCATGCATTATCTTTCAAACTTCCACATGGTGGGCATTGATTGATTTTGTGAAGAGCATTGAGGATGATTTTGCATTTGAGAAGGACATTTCAATTAGCCTTGTTTCAAAAAAAATTGGGTCAACAAACTCTTTTTGAGAAAACAAGGAAGTAAATGCATTAGAGCCACAAGCTACAACAAAAGGTTTCACTAGTTCCTATCATTGGTTTTAAGCATGCAGGAATTGTTAGATCAACAAACAAAAAATAATAAGACTATACATAGTCTCGAGACTATGAGCTAATTACTGGAACCATTCATCCATTACTAGTTCTCTGGATTTCGCTACAATTTTTCATCATGGAGGTAGAAGTAGATTCATGTTCTTCTACCTCCATGTTTTGTAAACTTATCCCCCTCTTCAATAGATTGTCATTACCTAATGTGCATCCTGTCTGATCTATTTGCTAAGAAATGCATTTGATATCAAATATAAAGGTCAAGGTGGTGGACATTCTCTTGCAGGAATGCAGGATACCCTTACAAGCCAAGAATGTCAATTCACTAATGGAGATTACAGGAATGCAACAAACAAGTGTGTTTCATGTTATGTATGCCTTCTGCAACACCTTAGTCATGGTGGGTGCACAAAAACCCTTGGACTACGTTCTAAGCACAGAGCCATGGAATGCAACCCTGAGAAGATATGTGAGGTAAGGCAATTATGAGGCAGCCCTCCGAGTGTGTAATTATTATAGAATGCAACTGCAGCAATATGTTTTAATGTTTCCCATCATGTTCAAGGCATGTAGAGTGCTTGGAGCCCTGGAACAGGGCATGGAGATCCACGCTTTTTCATTGTGCAGTGTTTCGAGTTAAATTCCAATGTCGCCAATGCCCTTTTCATGATGTACACTTAATGCTTATGGATGGAGTTTGTGTGCCAATTATTTGACAGAATCATGATTCGAGATGTGGCAAGTTGGACCTCATATGTGACAATTAAAAACTCATTCGAAAGGAACAATAGTAGTGGTGACAGAGAATTCAAGATTGTTATAGTGATCAAGGTCATCGACAAATTAGCCCAGCTACAGGATGACTCATGCCCAAGGTAAAATATCTATGCACTGCAATCATAATTTGTCAATACTATAATATATTATTTAGTGGTTTCTAATCAAGATAAGTGGTTTCTAATCAAGATATATAATATTATAATTATGTTCATGTTGGTTGTGGGACCAATAAGCTTAATTCAATATTTTAATAATAATAGTTTCTATACAAAATGCCATGTAGGACACTGCAATACATTTCGGAGATTGATAAGGAGATTTACATTAATATTATAATATGTATGGTTCCCTACAAATCAGTTTTATACTTGATTATGTAATACAAAATGATATCATAGACATAGAGATAGATTCTTAGACCTAATTTCTATACATAATTTTTCAGTGCAATTTGGAGAGTGGCCTACACAAACATTGACATAGGGCTTACCTGAATGTAGCTATGTACGTGTGTGAAAATATGTATAAGATACTTATGTTGGACAAACTTTATAATTCTTATCAATTTTTGAGGTTAAGTTCCTTAGTGGTGATTCAATAAAATCTATCACCCTGATCTTTTGTTGATATATTTATATATCTATTCGCTCCTCTTGGAAATTGCACCTTGGTGTGCAGTGGGTATGTCGAACACGTGTCCAAGGTTTATTAGAAATAAATTTGGCTCATATTTTACATATATTTGTGCGATACAAAAGGTCAATTATTAAGACATTTGCAACATTACATTGCCTGTGCAAAGAAAGTGTCAATGGAGAATTGATCTATTCAAAACAATTATGCATTGACCTACACAGATCCAAACACGTCTAAAAAAAACCAATGAATTAGGAAGACAATTAATCTCCATTACCAATAGACTTATGTTTCCAACAAGGACAAAGAGAGGGGGGGTATATAAAAAGAGGAAGAAATATAGAGAAAGAGATATATGGGAAGATAAAGGGAAATAGAGGGGTATCAATACAGATATAGGTAGGGGGAAAGGAGTGTGTGAGGGATGGAGAGATTTTTTTAAATGGACAATATTCACTACTTGGTATTGGTTGACCAATTTGGTAGTCCATTTGTGCGACATGCAAATTTTATTTATTACATTTCTATCATTTAATATTTTCTATGTTAGCTGATAGATATATATGTACTAAAATGTAAAAATGACACTCTCTTGTTTGTGCCATGCAGTACCTCATTCTTACAAGAAACCCTTTTTTTCATCTCAAGATTGTCGACTCATTGGCACACATTTAAACATGGCACTGTATCACATCTTATTTGCGTATTTATACGGTCTCTTAATTTTATTTAATTCATCATTTTTTGATGGATCTATATTATTAAAGCTTAATAGTTCATTGAAATATTCATCCTTCTAATAAATAGAAGAATCTTACAAATGGCACTAGTAATGTCTCTACAAATGTTAGAATTGTCTTGAAAAATAAGATTCTAAAGAGTCTCTGTTGTTTTTATGTTCTAACTACACCAAGTTACCTCTGTAAGTATCATTTTTGAATAAATATGTCAATTTGAAATGTATCTTGTAATGAGTAGTATTTTTACATATGTAATACAAATGCCACCATTACCGTATGCAAAATGTGCAAACGAAGATAAGGCATTTGGACTGTTTTAGTAATACAATGATTTTAAATTTTATGAAATAATAAATAGTAAAATTAATTTTAAATTTAATAATATGTTATTTATATTATGATAATTTGTATTTTGTATAGTGTATTACATAAGGAGATAGAGAGAGGTGTGAAGATGGATATTGAGAAGAAGAGGGATATGAAGAGGAGAGAGAAAGAGATAGAGGAGGGCGAGAGTGTAGATGGAAGATGAAAATATATAAAGAGGAGAGGATGAGAGATATAAAGATAAAGTAGAAATTGATAGAGAAAGGGGGAGATGTATAGGGATAGAGAGTGATGGAGAGGGAAACATAGAAAGGGAGAGATATAGAGGAAGAGATTAAAAGATATATAGATGGTATTGTTATCATTTTAATTACACTGAATTGATAAATTGTTTGATATCTTAAATTGGATTATGAATTTCAAAGTTGTCTTAAAGTTGCAGAATTGTTCAAATTCAAAAGAAAAAGTATACATGCAGCCTAGCATCTATAAACACGAGAAAAGACTTGCATAAAGGTACATACTTTCAAACTTTATTCATATATTGAAGACAAATATCTTATTATTGCATTCATGATTAACACTTATGTTGTTCTCTAAGTATTGATCTGATTTAAACTTTCAAATTCAAAAAATTGGATCATTACATTGAACATTTAAAATGAATGCAATAAGAAAGTATTCCTTTATAGGTTACATCTTTCAGTGGAGAATACTGAGAAAATATACAATACTAAAAGAAAAAATGAAGTATGCTAGTGGTATGACGTAGGGGTCCCATGCATTGCCTTATCATATGGTTGTTGTCAAGTTGGTCTTCTGCATGTAGAGGTTGAGCAATGGTGTCATCTAGGTCCTCAAGACTTCTGCCTTGTCTCATCCTAAGTCTTTTTGTATTTTACCTGCATCATGAGAGAGAAAATGGCGTTAGCTCCAAATGGATCTAAGCAATGCATAAAACACAAACAACATACTACTATTATCAAATTTTTTTGGTTTAGTACTATACATTGTGTAAACATCAATGCAATAACAAGGTACACATCTGCAACAACTAAATAAAGTATCAAAAGGACATAATGTTATGAAACCTTTTACTGCATATAGTGGTTATTTTGCATTGTTTAAAAGTTGTCATTTAGAAGAACAGAGAATCTGAATCAAAAGGACTTGGGTCTTGTACCTGAGAAACATTTTTTAGATCATCCACATGATAGGTCAATAAATTCAACCAGAAAACCCACATTCATACATAAATGTCATCCCACATGACATTTACATACAAACATAGATTTATTGATTGAATCCATCAACCTAACATGGGGATTCAGAATTGATTGTGTGCAAGTGAGAGATGTCCACAAATTCTAAAGTATGATATGCAGGAAAGAAAAAAAAGACACAACAAAGTAATAACAATGCTGTTGTAAGAGATGCATATGAGATAAGATGATGCAGATTGTTCCTAATTGAAAGATGTTAAAACAAACAGAAAGCAGACTTGCAGGTTAAATGAGTACCATCAATTATAAATGTTGTTATAAATTACATTAAAAGTGCAGAAGGAGGAAGACAGAAAAGGAGATCATTTTGAATACTAATAATTTTTGCTTCATGTGCAGATTGAAGACTAACTAGAACACACAATCATTATAGTGTATGTAGGAAAGGTATATGTTTGGAATGAGCTTTATGTCATGAATTTGACCCATGGGAGTCAGGAGCCCATGCTCAAACCCCATGGGTGATAGTTCAATATGCTGAAAAGATGCTAAAGATCAAGTACAATAAACAGATTTCATTATTGAAAGTGAAAATATGTGCTATGAGTTTTGTTACATCTGGATTATTGATCTACAAAAGAGTTATCAAATGATATGTAATCATGCATGCACTGTCAAAACACTTTAAATGATACACTTGAAGCTTGCATCCATGTGTACAAGGCCAAGTTGTAACAGTCATGTTGTCTTTCAAGAAGAAATTGCTACATCAAATTGATTGAAGTTCATTTTAACCACAATGAATGCTACAGGAATCAAGCAAATAAACAAAGTAATAGTGTAACCAAAGTATATTTCAAAATTACAGTGTTCAAATCTTAAGCATATGGAATTACAACATAACAATGAAGTGATTAAAGGTCCAAGATCTAATATAAAGAAGCTGAATTATTTTCAACAGTCACAAACTGAAGGAACATATACAGAGCATCATAGTTTCAAACAGTGGCTGCTATTAGTAAGAGAAAAACTGAACTGAAGACTGGAGTACATGTATTTTAAGGTCATATTTGCATATAAACTAAACAGAATATTAGTATGATGAACATTGAATCTGTGCAAAATCCATGCAATGTTAATACAATAGAAGTTGAGTGCCAAGTACAATGAAGGATACAACTCAATCATAAAGCATCATGATATGTACATCAGCAAGCATAGTGCCAATGAAATAAAGTCAAATAGAAGCCAAGTATAAACAATGATGAGGAGTGAACATTAGTGGAAGCCGAACTGCAAAGGAACATGAGTTCATATATTTTCAGACAACATGCATATGTTTTGAGATAGCTACAAATTCTTTAAATATTTACAAACTCGAAAGACTATAGTTATGTATAAAAACCATGTGGGTACCTTAAGAAATGCTATTTTAATAATGTTTTTTGCCATTAAACTGTTGGTTTTATTTACAGATTTAAAAATTCAAGTGTACATCTACAACCAAGCTATGGAAGTGACAATGTCGACAGTAAAGAAGAAATTAGAGATACAAAGATGTACACAAGCTATCGACAGCATATGATACAAGTGAAGATGAAAATGAACCTATCTGTATGTGCAAGGTGATCCATGTCTTTACATGATCTTTCAGCCATGGTTTTAGTCAGCTTGCAAAGTCTTGAAGCTTATGACTGAAAGATGTCATAGCTTAATGACTTGATGTATCTACCACATCTTTCAGTCATATAGTTTCACGACTGTTGCTAAAATGGTTGAACGAGACCCACAAAGTAATATAGCTGCAAGATGTAAAGACCCACTTTGTAAGTGGTGTAACAAACGAAGTTCATGCTCAAAGCTTGTGGTGGAGAAAATACAACAAGATCACTTATCTGTTATAAGGCAAGCACATTGGAGATGCGAATGCAGAGGACTCCAAGATTGAGTTATGTCACACACCATGTGTTTGGAATAAGTCTGAAGATGTGGCTGGAAGAGGTCAAGCTTCAAGAAAGATATCTCCATGTCTTTCAGCCACACTCTAGACCAAGCCCAAGCTCATGATGGTAAGAAGATCCAGTTCATAGCCATCAAACAAACACTAGCTCGAGTCCAAGTTCAAAAATGCCAAGAAATAGCAGTGACCCAGATACACACGGTTTACATCACTAGCTCAAGGGTCGAAGATGCCCACATTCAAAAAAAGGTGAAGCCCAAGTTTGAGTTCCATAAAACATGCAGAGAGGCGCCATATTATATGGCATGTGAACATCATTAGAAACTAAAGGATGAATAAAAAGTGGATGTCAAGTTTACTTCAAGTCAAGAGGCTCAAGTTCTAATTCTTGCAAGAATACATGCAAAAATGCCATGTATTATGGTGTCTAAACTTCTAGTTTAAAGAAACCCTAAGCCACGGGGAGAACTCCAGTTCTATAATGCATGCAAGAGGCGCCATGCATACATTGCATGCGAAACAAACAATGGACCCCGAGTTTCATCTGAATACTCAATTAACAACAATAGCCTGAGTTTCAGATGCACACAAGATCACAACAAAGAGAACATGAGTTCCAGTGTATATGCAGAGACCCACAAAATATGATACACTCTAGTAAACAAAAAGAAGCCCAAGCTTCCTAAAATCAGAGGCATAAACACTATTATTCATGTTTTCAAAACCGCAGTATTAAAAAATGATATGCAAACAACAAGAAGCCGAGTTACCTTTCTCAACTCGGTGACAACTACAGAGAAGAGTTTTAGCTCCATGATCAAGTTCATAAGTTTAGGAAAGGTTCTAGCAAACAAAAAAGATAACAGTCCAAATGCATACATGGCGGCAACAATGACAAAGAACCCTAAGTTTTCTTCATAACACATAATGAAGTGCAAGAATGCCTAAATCCAAATTGATAAAACTTTGAAGTCCCCAATGTGAAATGAGTGAAGTCTCTGTCAAGAACAGTGCATGACAACCCCTCTTTGCATGCCACGACAGCTTCATCACATGCTATGGCAGTGTGATATTTTATGGTTATGTTGACCATGAAGTTGAGTGTCAAATTAGGGCCTTTTAGATTTTGGGGTTAGTTTTGATGGGTCTTCATTCATGTTGTGGAGTTGGGGGTTATATATTTGGGATATTCTTCAGAAGATTATTGTAATGTTTGTAATATATGTTGATATATATTATTAATGATGTAAATCAAATATATGAACATTAGGGGATACGAGCATAGTTGAAAGATAGATTTTAGGGATGATATATGCCTTAGGTTTAGAGTTTTAGAGAGAACATGGAGGGATTATTAAAAGCTATATTATAGGCATCAATTGGGTCTGAATTTCAGGGGATCTACTTGCTTTAGAGGCACTTTTTTAGGGGGAATTCTCATTTTTGAAATAGGCCTTGGGGGCTATATATTTGAATTTCTTATTCATTGTAAAGGGTTCAGAATTTGGAGATTTTGAGGTATTAGTGAACATATCATTCCTTTGCCCATTTTCTTTGTATTTTGTAGCCATTTTGTAGATTTTGGAGATAATAAAGCTAGATTTACCATTCACACATATTTTCTGAGTCTTGTATCTATCCTTTTCAAGTTTTCTACATTTAAGTGTTTATCCCTTTTTAAGCACAGATTAGTGAATTGCTACAAATTCCTATTCTAGGTTTAAAGAATTAACCTTCTATAGAAGTTATCTATTTGTTGGTTGAATTCCTACTATTAGTGGTACCAAACCCTAATAAGGAATTGTAAACCATCCTATGTGTTGAGAAAGGAAATCATTTGTAGAACTTAGTAGTTTGTGTTTTTGTAAGTACAGTCTTGCAAAATTCTGATAAATCTGCATCCATCTTTGGTGTATCACCTTTCTTAATTAGTTTTTCTTCATTTTCCAAGTTCTCCTTCTCCCTTTTCCCAAAACCATAAAAGTCAATATTAGGTGATATCCCAAATTCAACAGGAACTGACCTAGAATCCAGAGATTTGTTCTCTAATCCACCTAGGAAAATGTTTCCATGTTTCAACGGGATGGCTAGATTCTACATCCAGCTATAGGTGCAATCCTGATTGACAACAGGTATAAGGAGATCTAGAGAGGATTAGAGGATTATGCTACAAACACCAAAAATAAGGAAATTGCTCAAAATGATGCACCGAGCGATGGAGATAAAAATGAAGGTCAAGATGATGATCAAAATGATGAATAAAGAGATGAACTGATACTTTCCAAGTATTTCAGAACACACCATCCAAAGAACCAGATCATAGGAGACAAGAAGGCTGGAATGAGAACAAGAAGTAAGTCACTGAACACTAGATGTTTGATTTGTGATTTTGAGTCTAAATCTGTTAATACTGCACTTGTAAATGAAGAATGGGTCAGTGCTATGAATGAAGAGATATGAAAGATTGAGAAGAACATAACATGGACATTAGTACCTAGACCGGATGACAAGAATGTCATTGGTACCAAATGGATATTCAGAAACAAGCTAAATGAGAATGGAGAAGTCACAAGAAACAAAGCAAGATTAGTATGCAAGGGGTATGGACAAGAAGAAGGTTTGACTATAGAGAAACTTTTGCACCTGTTGCTAGAATAGAAGGAGTCAAAATTCTACTTTCTTATGTTACATTCAAAGGATTCAAGGTATACCAAATGGATGTCAAATCTGCATTCCTAAATGGAATACTAGAAGAAGAGGTATGCATTGAACAATCAGAAGGGTTTGTTGATCCTACCAAGAGAAACATGGTTTGTACACTACACAAAGCCTTGTATGGATTGAAACAAGCACTCAGATCATGGTATGAAAGAATTCACTCCTATCTCATAAGTATTGGATATATAAGAACAAGTGAAAACAATAATCTATATTTAAAAGAAGATGTTGATGATAACATTTTGATTGCTGAAATATTTATTGATGATATCATATTTGGGGGTAATGATATGTAAATCATTTTCTAATGAAACAAGTAAATATTTTGAGATGTCAATGTTTGGGGAGATCAAATTCTTTCTTGGTCTACAGATTCATCAACAGGATGCGGGCATATACATCACACAATCCAAATACATCAAGGAAGTTCTCAAGATATTCAAGATGGAAGACTCCAAGCCAGTTGGAACACCTATGGAAACCAAATGCAAGTTGACAAAGGAAGACAAGTTAACCAAGATAAATCAGACCCTATATATATTTACAATTAGAAAACTCATGTATGTTGTTCATACTTGACCAAATATAGCACATGAAGTTGGAATAGTTGCAAGATTCTCTGCTAATCCCAAGGAATCACACATAATTGTTGTCAAAAGAATTCTGAGATATCTAAATAATACAAAAGACTATGGATTTGTTGGCAAGTTGACTCCCAAGGATTATATGGCTTATTTTGTGTTGTCAATATGGCAAAAAATTCATATGACATTTTTTATAGTAATCTATGAAGTGAAAATTGACTAAGTGTAGAAGACAGAACAGAACAGTGACTTGCAGTCGATCAGGGCATCAGTGCACACGCGTACAATCACATTAGGTTATGCGTATTCAGAATTAAGCTCTATGGTATGTTATTATGCTTACCCTACACACGCATAGTATGGAATGGAAGTACAGACAAGTTACAAAAAGAACAAGTACATCAGCAGTCCAGAATATAGAGTGTGAAGCCGACTTAATTATTTTGATTAGCGTGTAATCTTTTGTTATGTAAAGGCTAAGCGCCTATTGTGATAAGTTTGTAAGCATGTATTAAACATTTTTGTAAACATGCTTAAGCCAATTTGTTTGGAAGCATTGTGTATTATGTTTTTGGGCCAACTAAGGTCTTGTTTGTAGTCGTGTCTATTCAGACATAAAGATATATATATATATATATATATATATATATATGTGTGTGTGTGTGTGTGTGTGTGTGTGTGTGTATATGTATATATATATATATGTATATATATATATGTATATATATATATATATGTATATATATATGTATATATATATATGTATATATATATATGTATATATATGTAATGGAAAGATACATTTGAAGTGTGGTCGAATAAGTCAAAGAAGATATATAGCAGAGCATTATGAAGATATCAGAATGAGATAGAGCCCTTGAAGAAGTTAAGAACATAAGTGCGCAACTAGAACTGATCAGACATTTGTGTCACATACAACAGTTCACTTTTGGATATAGTGCATATCCATCCTCAGGAGGTTGTAGCCTTCTTTCTCTTTGAGCAATGAGCTCTTGGACAGTGAGTCCTCACCCCTAATAGGGTTAATTGTAAAAGACTCCTAACAGGGTCAAACCCTTAACCAAGTCATTGTACTCATATTGTAATGACTGCTTCTAACAGGGCAAAGGAACTTTAATAGGTTCATTATACTAGTACAATATTTGTGGGTACTAATTCCCACCGGGGCTTTCCTCTAATCAAGTTTTCCCCATAATCATATCAAGTGTTATACGATCTTGTGTTATGATTCATTGGATGTATATTTGATTTATGTTTAAGTTTCTGAATTTGAAAATAAGCTAAACACTGATTCACCCCNCCCCCCCCCCCCCCCCCCCCCCCCCCCCCCCTCTCAGTGTTTCCAACAATTGGTATTAGAGCCTGGTCCTCAGAGAGAAAATTCTAACCACTTGAGGAGATCATGGATTCAGCAGAAGTCAAACATCTGAAAATGAATCTTGAAGCAGCCCTTGAAGATCTAGATAGACCTGAGAAAGAAAATGAAAAACTCAAACTAAAATTTGATGGCTCACAAATGCTTATCAAGAAACTAAGGAAAGAACTAAAAGATTGCTCCAGCAATGATTTGGAATTGAATGAAGAGAACAAGTCCCTCTAAGATAAGATAGAAGAATTGAATGATCAGTTAACTAATAGCTTAACAACTATTGAAGAGAAGAACAAAGAAAACAAATAGTTGGATGATGAACTCATGCAAGCCAATATGAAAATCTTGGAATTGGAAAATACCAAGAACAAAATTGAAACTGAATTATCAGGAGCAAAAGACAAGATTGATAAACTACACATAAGTTATGATTTGATTCAATCACAGCTCTATGCACAAAAGATAAAAGGTGACACCACTGGTATGGGATACAGTTTAGCTCAAATTGAGATCAACTCATCACAAGAAAGAAAGAAAGCTCTAACAAAACCTTCAGAAGAAAAGAAAACTGAAAATCATGAAGAGACTAAAGCAGAAGATAAGCACAAAGCAGTCAACCATACATTCTATGCCTGTAATAAGCATGGACACTTGGCAAGAATTGTAAGAATGTAAGAACCTTCAATGGTTACTGCTACTCCTATAATAAATTTGGTCATAGGGCTATTCATTGCAGAACAAATCAAAGAAATCAGCCACAACTGAATCAAAGGAATCCAATTCAATTCAATCAGAGAAATCAACCTCAAAGAAACATGCAGAACATTACATGTTAGATATGTAACTACAATGGACACACAGCAAAATAATGCAGCATGATGAACAACAACACCAGACCTCCTATCATCTATCACTCATGTGGAAAAGTTGGACATATCTCAAATTTTGCAGATCAAGAACAAAAGGACAAGAGAATCCCAAGAAGTCTATGTTTGAAGAATCAGGAGAAGTTAAGTTTGTGGAAGCTAAAGCTAACTCAAATAAAATATGGGTTGAAGTAAAGAAGGATAGTGAAGAGAACAAGGTAGCAGATGCATCCTCAGTGGACACACATTCTACTTCTGGATAGTTGACCCTCATGGTCTTAGGGGGAGCTATTTTAGCTCTATACCCCTGCGTGGCTGGTATACTCACCTCTGAGTGTGCACCTTTGTATTCATACATGTGATCACGAATTAAGGTTGTATGCATTCACGCATTGCCCTTACTTTGTTCAGAACAAAGTTTGAAATTCTCTATGTAAACTGCTTTATGACAATGAGCATTAAATGCAATTGATCATTATATAATTGGTAAAAGATCTCAAATACCTCACTTTGCATTTGAGTTAGAAGCAATCAGGGAGCAGATAAGCATTGAGCATTAAAGAACTACAGTTTAAAGAATCAGTTGGTTTGTGAACGGATTATCAATTGAAATGGAACCCTAACAGTCACATCATTTTAGAATCATTGTGAAACCCTATTTAACCTAGCTACAAGTAAGTATGGCGACCCCTATTGTATTTGAAATTACTGAGAGGAAGCGATTTGTTTTCAAGAAGCATCCATTCAAATCCATACTAGATGATGTCGAAGGAGCATTCTCTAGAACCCCGCTTGGAGTTGTTCATGTAGAAGACATCTGCACATATGTCTATTGCAAAAATGAAACTGTTGGAGACAATAACATTGCATCTCTCATGGGTTCTATGATGAAAGCAAATTATAGATTCAAGAATGAATATGCGTATCTCACTGATAACCCTATCTTTGAGTATTCCAATGCACACAAATTCTATGAGCCAGAATGGGTTAAAATCTTATTGAGCAGAATACATGATGACCTCTATTGGATTGGTGAAGTTCCTGTCTGCATCACTGCTGATCTAATTCATGAGATGACTGGACTACCCAAGACTGGACCAGTTCTTCCAACTGGTAAAGATGTTAAGAAACAAGTTGAGAAAGCATTCTTATCAAGGAGTGATAGGTGCAGTATGATAGTTGATCCCATCAAGGAAGATGACATTAAGCTAGTTACCATGATACTAGGTTATAAATTCCAGCATGCAAGCAGACTAAATAGTGTATCTATAGCCACTGTCTTAGCAGCAATAAAAATGGTGAAAGACAATACTCAGTACAACCTATGTGAGATATTGTGCGCTCAATTAATTGACAACATCCAAGCTATCAAGCATGAAAAGAGCAAGATATTTAGGTTTGGTTCACTGATCATATATCTCTACTTCCACATAGTAGGAAAGGTTGCAAATCTCTACCTAGACAGAAGCAAACCCACTATGTCACAGATTTCACTTAAAGTCACATCAGAGAGTAGTGTGAAGGATTCTATGGATATAGACATCAAGACATTCAGAATGAAAATGTAGAAGAGATTCAGGATACCTGAGAAAATAGTTGAGAATTACAAAGACACCATATGCTTCATGGTGGAGACTAATTGTATTTGTATGGAGGCAGTTGAGCCTAGGATGAAATGGATTCATCCTCTTGGTTATGAAGTCGAAGACCATGTTTTGGAAGTCTATGCACAAGTTCTCCTATCTGTGCCCAAAGATCCCACTAAACCTAGATGGGGCACTTACAGGGAAAAGACAAACCAAATTGATTCTGTCCTATACAGTGCTGAGAACAAAAGGAAGGCATCTAGGATTACCTCAAATATCTTGAAAGTTCATGGTGTTACACAAGAAGATCTTGACAAAGCTAGAGAATCTAAGATAGCCAAAGAACTTGAGAAGAATCCCACAGAAGCAAAAATAGAAAAGACTAATGATATTCCCAAGAAGAAGAAGAAGAAATCAAATGAAGATACATCTGCGTCATCAACCACCATCGATCTGGATGCATCTCCACCATCAGTACCTAGCAAGAAGTCTAGAGGAAGGAAGGAAGCGCCTACTAGTCATCCATCCTCAAGAACTACAAGGAGCAAGGTAAAGAACACTCAAGCTCCTCCTGAGGTAGGTTTCAGACCTAGTCTTAATGTCTTAAGGAACATAATTGTCAATGAAGGAAGACTAGAGTCTCTCAAAAATATATATGACAAATATCAAGAGATAGACAAATAAGAGATTCATTCTATGACCATCTCTCATATGATTAAATTCAAAAGGATTGTATTGGAACTTAAGACTGTCATACCAGACAAGGTATGGAATATACTTGATATGTTGAAGAGGCAAGAAATTGAAGAGGATATGAGGATAAGAGAAGAAACATTGGATAGTCTTCTCCCGGTGTGCTCGCATGATGAGAAAGTCATTTTGTTAGATCTAGTTAAGCCGCACCTAAGAACCAAAACAAGAATTCTTCATATCATGAACAAGGAGTATGATCTGGTCATTGAAGAGACTCATAAGGCATTTGAGCAAGTATTTCTAGATAGACATATGTATCCATCAATGGCACCTACAGCTAAGGCAACTCCAGTTCCTCCTAAACAAGTTGCAGAACCAGTAATTCATAATGCACCTAAGACATGTCCACAGGTTTCAGTGCCCTCAATTTCAACAGCCTCTGATACAGCAAAAGTTACAGGGGATACTATAGTGATTGTTGATATCAAGATATCTATGACCACTTCTGATAATGATATGGATAAGGTTGAAAAAGCATTTGTGAACTCAGAAGAGACAGAGAAGGTATGCATTGATGACACATCCTTACAGCAAGATGAAGTCCCCTCAAATGATTCATTAGATTTGAACAAAGAGCAAGACAATCAAACCAATGAGATACCAGCTATGGAGATCCCAGTTAAAAGTGAATGCATGGATACTAGTCAGAATACCATATTCACACCATCCATTCAACCATCTACCTCATTTTTGTCAAGTTTAACTCCTGACTCAGCAAGTTTGGATGCTTGGGGAGAAGAAGACCTGATCAAGATTAGTGTCCTAAACATGGAAAAGGCCAAAGAAAAATAGGCTATGAGAAATCCTCTATTCCTAGAATTAGTTAATATTTTGAATGATCTAGTGCCTGCGGATAAGAAAGTAGCAAAAATTCAATCAGTCGATGATGTAGACAACATACTAACAAGCTTCAAAGCACATTTTAGAAGCTTAGTAGACTCAGCCACAAGAATTGCAAAAGATGAGTATAAAAAGGAAAGGTTGAATGAACTACTAAAGAATTTTTCCTTAGATCTGAAGTCTTTGAAGATTGGTCAGTCTATGTTGAAAGAGTTGGTAGCTAAAGGCAGAAATGTAATAGCCGACTGCATGGACAGGGTGAAATTGACCTCTGAACATATCAAGAAGATAGATGAGGCTGATTTATTGGTTGACAATGTCAGGAAATTAGTCGAGACATCCATGCAAGACATGAACATATACAACAATATCTACCAAGGTCAGTTGGACAAGATAGAAAAAGCCAAAATAGAGATCAATAAGATAAGGATCAGGCAGACACAGCTGAGAAATGCACTTGCGCCCTCTTTAGAAGTTCTAGATGAGAACATCAAACATATTGACTTCACCATTGTCACTTATGATCAAGGTCCCTGCATGGACCTAATGAAAATGGAGAAGCTCACTTATGCCCTATGCGCCCATTTCCAGACAGTTGATGCAATGAAGGCATTCTGGCAACAGGAGATAAAGAATCTTCAAGTTGTATATCCAGATGTATATATGGAGTAAGTATCTAGAGACTTAAAATTTTGTCACCTTTGTCATTAATGTCAAAGGGGGATTAATTAATGTGTGAGGAGAAGTGTATGTATATATGAATAATATATAGTATAAAGTATAATGATATACAGTTTTTGGGTGTTAGTCAATTTTGAGTAACTTGGCCACATTCCTTTGTTGCCATTAATGACAAAAGGGAGATTGTTGGAAAGTTGACTCCCAGGGATTATATGGCTTATTTTGTGTTGTTAATATGGCAACAAAGTCATATGAAGTTTTTGATAGTAATCTATGAAGTGAAAATTGACTAAGTGTAGAAGACAGAACAGAACAGTGACTTGCAGTCGATCAGGGCATTAGTGCACATGCCTACGATCACATCAGGTTATACGCATTCAGACTTAAGCTCTATGGTATGTTATTATGCTTACCCTACACATGCATAGTATAGAATGGAAGTACGGACAAGTTACATAAAGAACAAGTACATCAGCAGTCCAGAATACAGAGTATGAAGCCGACTTCATTGTTTTGATTAGTGTGTAATCTTTTATTATGTAAAGGCTAAGCACCTATTGTAATAAGTTTGTAAGCATGTATTAAACATTTTTGTAAACACGCTTAAGCAAATTTGTTTGGAAGCATTGTGTATTATGTTTTTGGGCCGACTAAGGTCTTGTTTGTAGTTGCGTCTATTCAGACATAAAGATATATATATGTAATGGAAAGATAAATTTGAAGTGTGGTTGAATAAGTCAAAGAAGATATATAGCAGAGTAGTATGAAGATATTAGAATGAGATAGATCCCTTGAAGAAGTTAATAACATAAGCGTGCAACTGGAACTGATCAGACATCTGTGTCACATACAACAGCTCACTTTTGGATATAGTGCATATCTATCCTCATGAGGTTGTAGCCTTCTTTCTCTTTGAGCAGTGAGCTCTTGGATAGAGATTCCTCGCCCCTAACAGGGTTAATTGTAAAAAACTCCTAACAGGGTCAGACCCTTAACCAGGTCATTGTACTCATATTGTAATAATTGCTTCTAACAAGGCAAAGGAACTTTAATAGGTTCATTATACTAGTACAATATTTGTGGGTACTAATTCCCACCGGGGTTTTCCTCTAATCAAGGTTTCCCCATAATCATATCAAGTGTTATGTGATCTTGTGTTGTGCTTCATTGGATGTATATTTGATTTATGTTTAAGTTGCTGAATTTGAAAATAAGCTAAACACTAATTCACCCCCCTCTCAGTGTTTCCAACAGGCTTATGGTATAAAAGAGAAGGAAAATTTGAACTTCAAGTCTATACAGATGTTGATTGGGATGGAAACTTAGATGATAGAAGGAGCACAATAGGAGGATCATTATGTATGGGTGACAAACTTGTCACATGGATAAGTAAGAAGCAAGGATGCATCTCACAATCTACTGTAGAAGCATAATATGTGGTTGTTGCTGCAAATTTCTCTAACATTGCATGGATCAAGCAATTACTGGAAGGTATGAATATGAAAATTCTTCAACCAGTGATTATCTATTGTGACAATACTAGCGCAATAAACATTTCAAAGAACCCTATCATGCATGCTAAGACAAAGCATATTGATATCAAGTATCATTACTTAAGAGAACAAGTGCAAGAGAAAGAGGTGATACTAGAATATGTTTAATCCAAGGAAAAATCAACAGACATATTCACAAAGCCATTACCTAAAGACACATTTGAGTACTTGAGAAAGAGACTAGGGGTCTGACCCTTGTCTATTGGTCACTAAGATGATTAGGATTTTGCATCAGCCTACACATAATCAGAAGATCATTCATGTTGATGCAAGCAAAGAGATAGACTGCAATGATATATCAGTACAAAGAAAGGTACTTATCTGCACTGAACACCAGAGTTATTGTATTACTGATGAAGGAAAATTCAAGGAATATATTACAAAAAATAAAGAGATTTAGTTTGGAATTTTTGTCAAAGGGAGAGATGACTAAAGGGAGAGAAGTATCCAAAGAAGGAGATGACATAAGGAAGAGATTATATACATATTAAATATCTATTAGAAGTATTCAAAAGAAAGATGTACTTAATGAATATGGATTATATTATTGTCAAAGGAAAAAAGAGATATGAATAGAAATAATTATCAAGAAGAGGAACAGTTAAAGGGAGAGAAAACATCAAAGAAGAGATTATACAACAAAGGGAGAGACAAAATTAGAAGTTCCTACATCTACCCAGTGAAGGGAATAAAGAATAATAAAAAATTACTCTACAAGAATCAAATCTAAGCTAGAAGAGATTACTGAGAGTCAGACATTTGTATTGGTTGTAGAAAAATAAGTTTGGTAGAGATTGATGAACTACAACTGATATATTTCATATTGTATTAGTATTATGTAGTATGTTTCCATCAATGCCAAAGGGAGAGATTGATGAACTATAACTGATTGAATGTTTGAAGATGTTAAGTTGATGATCACCGAGCTGCAGAAAGTTAATGCAAGACATTAAATTAGTTAATGTATTGTATTGTCATTGATGTCAACTTGATATAATCTGATTGGTTATATAAATATTGTCAAAGACTTCAAAGAACCAAAAAGATAAAGGTTATGTTATTAGTAATGCATAAAAGTTTAGTATACACCAAGTGACAACAAACACCGACGAACAGTGCACACTGACGGATAGAGAATCCCGAGAAGAGTCATAGTGATACCCGAGCAAGCATTACCGAGCAGAACCTAAGTGATACCCAATAAGAAGTGAAAGTCACAGTGTTGCCAACCAGATAGACAACCCCAATGGACAGAGATGCCTGAGGACAACTAAAGAAAAGACCAATAAAACAAGGAGTTAAATATCGATCAGAACTAAAGTTTAGAAACAACAAAAGACTTAGCTAGCAGGAGATAAATATGGAGTTAACTGATTGATTACATTATTTTCATCAACCGATTAAAAGATAATGATAAGCTAGAGATTAAAGCTAGTTTTATTCCATTTGTCAAGAAGAAATCTTCGAGATAAAACTAACACAAGCTTTAAAGCAAGAATGGTGAGATTTACCGATCATGTCAAGAACAAGAAAGATGAGGACTTAGAAACAATGAAATCATGTCTATGAAAGAGACAAGATAATTCATTATGAATTGGGGGGAATAATAGAGGATGTTGAAGAGAATACTAGTAAAGATAAGAAAGTCTTCATATAGTCCTGATCAAACAAATTGAAGAACAGAGCTAAAGATTTCTACGGACACTGAGCAACAAAGAAGCAACAACATTCATCGATTAGAAAGAAGTGGAGAAAAGGAACATAAAAGAAACATTGATCAGAAAGGTATTATGAGCTTACAATAGATCTGAACATCTACAATATTAAGTTGTATTTATGAACAGATCATATACTGTTTCAGTTTAACCATTGATTCAGAAAATCTCTTAACAGAGTGGGATTTAATTATCGAGATACATCCCAAGGAGTATCAAAAAGTTTTTCATGAATATAGAATAGTGAAATGCCATATATCAAGTGACAAACTATTATATTGAAATCCTCTAACAAGGTCACACTTAACAGTGTGTTTGTAACCTTTAACAGGTTTGGATCTTCACCGAGATCACTTCAGAAGAGTGAAAATTTTGAGGTACCAGTCCCAAGTGGTTTTTCCTCTAATAGGGTTTCCCCGTTAAAAATCCATGTGTCAAATGTGTATATGGTTCATTTCTTTAATGTTTTTCTTTACACATTACTAAAAGATGATTGATCGATAAACACTAAGTTATTTATTATATTTCGGTAAATACTAGACTGTTATTCGGTAAAGCTTAATAAAAAGGGATGAATAATATATTTCAAGCAGTAGTTATTTGATAAGATTATTTAAAGGCATACATCTTCTAGGACTAAAGATAACTAGAGGTTTATATTTGTGGTATAAAGTTTTGGGTTGATTTATTGGATTAATAATTGAGGCCACTGATTCACCCCCCACACCCCCTCTCAGTTATTCTAACAATTACTTCACAAAGTGGATAGAGGCAATTCCTACTAAGAAAGAAACTAGTAGGGTTGTAATTGAGTTTGTGATGGAAATATTCTGACCAGATTTGGTGTCCCCGTGAAATTGATAATGGATAATGATATGTGTTTCAGGTCAGAAGAGTTTAAAGACTTATGTGGCGAGTATGGAATTGTGATGCCATATTCTTCCCCATACCACCCACAAGCTAATGGAAAAGAAGAACCGAGTAATAAGAGCATTCTGTATATTTTGAAGAAAACTTTGAAAACAAACAAGAGAGCTTGGCATTCTAAGTTAAAACTAGCTTTATGGGCTAATAGAGTAATTGTGAAAAGGGATACTAACAAGTCCCCTTTTGAATTGGTGTATGGTATGCAGGTCGGATTACCATTGAATAATTTACTTCATGTTTATAAGGTCATTGAGGATGAAGGGTTGGAAGTGAGTCATGCCATGCATAACAAAATGGTCTAATTGGTTGAATTGGATGAAATCGGACGGGAGAGACAGAAGAAAAACTTGAAGAATCAATAGAAAATGAAGTATTTGTTTGACAAGAGGGACACTAATAGAAGGTTTCAACCACATGACATGGTATTGCAGTGGAATGTTAACGCTGAAGATAAAGGGAAACATAAAAAGTTTGAATCCTTATGGTTAGGGCCTTATGTTATTCATCAGACACATGGTAAGGATTCATATTTCTTGAGAAATCTGGATAATGAGGTATTGTAATTGCCAGTGCATGGACAGTTCCTAAAACCTTTATTTAACTAAGTTTATCTCCATGCATGGCAGTGTTGATAGGACTTTGCGACCGGGTCCACCAACAGATGTAAGTTGTCACCAAGTATCGGAGTACCGACCAACTTTGTCTGTAAAGGTTATCCGGAGAAATGAGATTCTCAGGGCATTCAAGCACATGAGAGTCAGGTCTCGACAGTTGGGAGCTTATTTGGGGATGTGACTATTTTTTTCAGGGGGATAGCTAGTTATCTTGGCTCATCTTCTCTGGGGATTTAAGTAAGTGGGGTTTCCTGCAAGCATCTCCTAACTTTACCAAATAAACTTAAAAAGATATTGTAGGGTTAGCAATATTACATCTACCTATAGTTGAACCAAACATTCAAAATATCAACCATGCTCTAACATGCTACACTAAATACTGAAGAAATACAGAACCATCAGCTCATATTTAATCAATAGCGATGGAAAAGAAGGTCGTTAATCTACTTAAAATGTCAGAGCAAGGGACATAAAGAATATACAACACAAAATATCATCAATCCAGAGATCAGAATGCTAGCAACATCATTGATAGAACCCTTCCTTCTTCATTAACAAGTTTCCAGCAAGAACTGGTGCGTACAACAATGGTGGCTCCAAGGGAGCATCTAACTACTGAGAATCTGTAACAACTAAGGAGCGTTGAGCTCTGCAACTAAGAACTGAGAAAAGATGAAATGCTATTAGCTATGGACTGCAAAATCATCAATTTTACCATCCCTTGGAATGAGGTCAGACTTCTTATTTATACACAAACTTTTGACCTAAAACTAACCTAACTTATTTTACACTCAAGAAATATAATACAATTTACGATGGTCGGTACTACCTGCACCACACTACAAAGACCTTGAGACAGAAAAAGTCTGACATGTCAAAAGAATAAGATAAGAAAAGAGGAGTGGAAGAATCAACCTTAAGAAGGGAGCTGAGAGGAGAAAAGAAGAAATTCGATCTCCCGGGGATCGAGGCTACATACCTCATTAATGGAAAAGTGGCTCCCTGTCTCTGATGCACCAGGTGTTATGTTCAGGCGGCACCTTGGGAAGACCACCTGTCAGGACCTTCTTGTCGACCCTAAGTGCCTTGCTAGAGTCACCCACCCTCTGATATCCTTATTAATTGCTTTGAAAGTGATCGGTCGACTTTGGGAACCAGGACATGGGTTACTTTAAGGAAGTCAAAAATATTGGTTCCGAGACTCTGGGATCCTGAGGCTTGCGCCCCCAAAGAATAAAGAATACAATTGACCCATGGTTGATGGAATTCTCCAGACTCTAGAGATCCTTATTGTTCCTTACTATTTTTTAATGTCTCCAACACCTTGCTTATGCCTTCTTATCTATGTCTTTAATAATGTCCCATCGACTACGAACAACCTCCAATTTTTCCCCAATATCTCCAGCCCTATCCCAGAATTCATCCACCATCTTCACGACATCATGTGCTCAGATCATTGTCTTGGATAATCTAGATAACCTTCCCTGGTCAAAATCTCTGGCAACCGGATACAAGGATTCCATTCGTTCATCAAATTTATTGAGGATGTAGTCCTCCAGGGTGCACGTCATAGTGGTGAAGGGATCGACTTGTGATATTTCAACCACAAACACTTGAAATAGGCCCAAGGGGTATTGGGCCACAGTTACCTTTTCTTTCAAGGCCTTAACCAGTTCCTTGCACACCTCAATTTTGAGGCCAAGTCTGGAGTACTGGGCCTAGAGGGAATCATATGATTCATCTCCCAAAATTCCTGCCTCTATGGCGACTTCTACGATGTTAAAAATTTCTTCCAACCAGGCCCTCCATTTCTTGTACTTCTCTAAGTCTTGCTCCCATACAAGGGCAGATCCATTTGCTTAGCTGATAAGGATGTCGATTCGATAAAGGTCTAGTAGGGACGTCGTTAGAAATTGTCTTATGCCAGCTACTTGCTCGGAGGCCCACCCATCTATAGCCTGTACCTTCTTCTTCATGGCCTGGAGGGAATCCACGTCGCCCTGTACAAGTGGCAATCCAAAGGTAGAAGCTTCCGGGTGGACCTTGGCTAGAGGTTGTGTAAGTTCTGCAAGGAGTGCAAGGAGAGTGGAATTAGTCTCTCTTTCCTCCTTCAACTTTTGGCCCTGTTTGAAATACCGGGCCTCTACTACTTTAGTGGCCTCCCTTAGTAGGTCTAGTTCGCCTTGCTTGTCTCTTCTCCCCAGTGCCACTTCTGTGATGTTGTAATCTTTGGGCCTTACGGCCACTGCATCTGCATCTGGAGGAGGTGATAGTCACAACTGTGTTTCCCATTGGCCCAGTACAGAGGGTATGGATTGTCCCTGCCCTCTTGGGATTATGAGCCTCTGCATGTCGGGTCATCATTTTGGCCAAGGAGAGTGGAACTTCTATCGCTACAACCAGGGCTTTCCTCTTCCTCAATTCCACCAGCCATTGGGGTGGTTGGGGCAGCTTTGCAATTAGGACCTGAGTATCCAAATTCTCTTCGGGACCCGGCGGTGCATTCCCAGAATGTTCAGTGTCATTGGGCTCCTTTTCTCTTCCCTGTTCCTATTCTTTCTCCTATTCTCCAGAGGCCTCAACAATCACCATCGTGTCAGTGTTCTCCTTTGTGATATCTGGGACTTCTCCTTCTCTAACATCCATATCACCTGTATCTTCGGGGACTTCCTCGTCCCTCTTAGCATCAGTTGATTTGACATTTTCATTTTTTGGGTCTTCCTAGTCATTCTACTTCTGCTGTTCTTCGGCCTCATTGGCCTTGTTTGCGGGAACATTTTCCTCCATCAGAACATCTTCTGGAGGTGGGTGAGGTTTCTGGACAAAGTTTAACAATGCGGTCACCTTTACCACCTCACCAAATGTGCTCCAGGGTCTTTGGTCACCTGGAGTAACCAAAGCCATTTGGAGTGTGATGATTGGGGGTACGGTTGATCTCATGGGTCAGGGTTCCCCGACCATTGGTTGTTCATCTGTGGTTTGCCTTGGTCTATATTCGGCCTCTTGGGCCAGTGTTTTCTCCCATGCATGCTCCTTGTGTGTATCATCCCAGGTTTCCTATTCTGATGCAAATCCTTCTTTTGGAACTTCCTTTTCTACAGGGATCTCCTCTTTATCTTGAGCGGCAATTTCCTCAACCGCTTGACCAATATCCTCTTGCAAGTTCATGATTTCATCTGCCCCAAACACATCATCAAAATCATCGTGTGGGGGAGGGCTATAGGGGATCTCTTCAAGTTTGGGGGAATCTAAAATGACGTCAACAAGAGGCACATACGGCATACCGAGGCTAGCCGCCGCACTTGGGGTAGGGGTCACCTTCTTCTTCTTCTTTCTCAGCAGTGGGACCCCACTTTCCAAAATACTGGTAGACTCTGCCTCAGCGAAAGTCTGTCTGCTCATCATCACAGCCAACGACAGAGATCCTGCCAGGTGAGCAGACACCATTGGAGTTACGAGGAGACTAGAGGATATTTGCGTGCTTATTTGCTGACTGGCCAATCTTGATGACTCCATTTGTTGTTGCAGTTGTACCATCAAAGGGGTGGGACCTTGGGGAGGTACCTTGGCTGGGGTGCCCTCTTTATATTTCCCCTTGCTTGTGCTAGGCCTGACAGTGGTGGAAGATGGAGTGGCCTTTCGGACCATTGGTTTCTTCCAGGTGCTTTTGGGACACACCCAGGCAAAATATTGGTGACTCACCTCTAAAATAGGGTGACATACTCCCTTGATTCTCAAGTCTTCTGGGGTGGCCCAATCCACTAGAGGGAGATCCAACTTGTCCAATCCATGTTCCTTGTATGCCAAGTCTTCTAGCAGCCCGTCATCTAAAAATCCCTTTGAAAAAGTCTGAAGGTCAAGCATCCTCATGATTCCTTTGGACATGCGTGAATGTTGACGGGCCCAGAGATCAAAACTGTCCTGGCAGTCCACCCAAAAATCTTCAATATATTCTTCATGCAGCGGGGATGCCTAGGGAAGTGCTGTGGCAATTTGGCCTAGAGAATCATAGTTCTTTCGGGCATGGGGGAATTCCACCAGTCCTAGGATTTTCAATTCATTATTTGCCTCCCTTGCCATGGAGAGGTTGCATGTATAATTCCCACATGAAAATAGAAATGGGACATTGATGACCTTCTTTAAAGTAAAGAAGGCATGCAGGTCCATCATCTGCCGATAGAACTCCAGAAGAATGATTTTGTCCCCGCAATACTGGGGAAGAAGATAGGGTTTCTCGTAGAAGATGGTCACTCGAATGTAGGTGTGGTGTTGGAACTGAATGAAATAGTGGCCATAAGTGCTGACTAGGTTCATCACCTCCTACGATAATCAGTACTCGATGTCCCGGGTAAGTGTTAGGATATTATGGTAAATGAAAGCATCATTTACCCGACAGAAATTTAGGAAACCAAGTTCCCATTATACTTGGGGATAATGATCCCATGGGGTCAACTGGCCTGGCCTGTTCCCAAGTTCACCAACTATTCCCAAACCTAGAAAATCCAGTCTTTGTTGGGCTAATTCCCATAGCACGTAGGATGTCATGTAGAACTTGCAACTCTAGATGATGCCCTTCAGCTGCGTGTCCACATGATTGGAAATGATGGCTGCCCAGTTGAAAGTTTGGTTATAGGTGGTGATGCATTAAAGAAAGTAGTACATCCATGCTGAGAAATCTTAGGCATGGGGCAATCCGAAGATCCCGCATGGAAATATGATGCCCACCTGAATGGGTTCTATGAAATCCCCGTGGGGGATTTCCAACTTCATCCTTTTATGGTCCCTCTTCAGGGACTTCAGCCAGTGAGTGTTAAGGTATTGTCGGCAGACAAGAGCAGCTTCATCAAACTCCTGTAATGACTTGGTCTGGTTGAAGATGATGAACATCTGGAATTGTGGGATACCTAGTCCTAAGGCAAAAGTTGTTGCGTCCAGGGTGACAATTGTTGCTGGATATTGTAACGGTCGGGGATTGGCAAGTGGAATAGTCTGAGTAGGTGCATTATACAATGTTGCCAGCTGAAGTATCAGTTCTGGTGATTGCACCACACAGGGAAAGTTTGCAGCCTTCATAATGCCATAAGTGGCCAAGTGAGTGGCCATATTGTCTCCGCCATCCTTTAAGTGGTATATGGCTTGAATTAAGCCCTGCATTTCAGCCCAAAGTTTGGGCTCTATGTCTGTTATTTCTTGTACTTTGTAGTCCACCTTGGACCCCATGAGAATGCCTTTCTTTTGGTATTTGGAGGTTAAGGGCAGCTTTGCCAACATCTTTTATGCCTTAGTTTTTGTGGCCGCCTGAGTGGAGGTGCTAGGTAGCTCCGGGCTATCAGGAGGGGTGATTGCTTTAGACATCTTGATTAATTATCCGCAACCTGCAAGACCGAAGAACCGTTAGAACATGGTATATATAAAATGAATATTAGAAACTCCAGGGGATTCGTCACCACCCTAGAGTTGTCTAACAAGTTTTAGCACATATCAAAAATTATGAAACACTCAAAATAGACGTGGGTTAGATTCTGGGGTGTTGAATTAAGTGATAGGAGGAAGTGAAACACAAGGGACTTCTCGGGGGCTGGAGTCCGGATAAACTAGCCATTATCGACATGACAGGTAGTAAGCCATATTTGGCTGACATGGGCCATCACGTGGCCACGTGATAGATGGCATAAATGTCATTAATGGTGACAAGCGGGTTGAAACAAGGGAAAATTGAATGCCAGATGGGACAGGGTTTAAATGCCCACTCATGGGAAATTAATCTTGCCATTTAAGGTGATAAGATAGGGGAGAGAGAAAGTTGCCATGGCTCGACTCGCTGAGGTGCCGAGTCTGAACTATGGCAACTTCCTCTCGATGAGATCGGTAAGGTGATGGAAAATAATCACGACAGAGCGTGAGAAGCTCGACATAATGGAAGGATACACACAAAATATACATAAGTTTATAGAGGGCTGAGACATATATACACTAAAATAAAGGGAACCAAAGCTCTGCGAGGGGCGAAGCGAAGCTCACAGAATAATGGTGACATATATAAAGTATCTACAGATTATTTACATGATTATACAATGCTTACATAGCCAAACGGGCTACCCAAAGACAATATACATTACATACATTAATTTACAACTGCACAGAGGGCGAACAACCCTCTAGAAGAGCCAACCGACCAATGGGAGGCAAACCAAAAGTAAAACACAAAAGGTGAAAATGACAAAACCAAACAAAGACAAAATGAAAATAAAAGGAAACAACAAGAACCATACATCAAGAAACCAGAGAAGGGCAAACCAAAAAACTACCAGGAAACACAAAGAAAAGTAGGGGAAAGAACACCAGGAGCTCTCTGCAACAATTCTACCCTTAAACAATCATGAACGGACACTGAAAATAAACCACTAAGCACAAAGAAATTTGTAGTTTAATCACAGTTTAATCACCTAATAATCTCTCTGAATGCTCTAAGTGTTTTAATCGCGGTAACTATGAAAGTGATGGGTAATTTCCATTTATACCCTTAGGGTAAAAACAAGTTACACTCTTCTTCGCAAACTTCAGAATAGGCAGACCTCTGGACTCCGGGCCCGGGGATTCCATGCAACTATTCCTTCTCATGAAAGGAGACATAGTTGAAGAGAATTCTGGAGTCTGGAATCCAGCTCTGGAAGAACAAAAGACTCTGAGACTGGACTAAGAGTCATGAAAGACAGAAAGAAAAAGAAAGACACCTCGCAGGAGAAAATCCCGGATAAGAAAAACAAAGGAAACAAGGAAAACAAGGCAAGAGCAAAAGCAAAAAAAGGGGGACCCAACATTTTGCACACAAAATGTAGGGACGGGTATACAGAGCATAACAATGAGCGACTATCTGGGATGAATGCCTTCGTGCATTCAAGAACTTCAAAATCTTTGGTTAGCAAAACTGGAATCAATCTTTACTTGGAGCATCCTACTTGCAAGGTGCAAAGTGTCTGAGAAAATCCGTCCCATACATGATTCAATCCTTGGCCTTTCGTTAGTTGTGAAGTGTGTGCTTTGAAAGAAAATCAATCCGATGACCTCTGGAAGAAGAAAAGAGGAGGCACTAAGTACGTGGAACAAAAATTGTCATATCTTGCACATTTCCCTCGGATGCCAAAGTTTCTCCATTATCCGGTTCTCTTTATTTATCTTTTTTTTTTTGAATGGGAAGGCGGTACCTCTTTCACCTTGGTCCTTAAGCTTAGCCTATTTTCGAGGTGGTACTTCTTTCACCTTTCCATCCAATTCAAATTGCCAAATGGGGAAGAGAACTCCAGACCCAGAAATAATTTAAATGTTTTTCAGACTTAGGCCAAATAACTAGTGCGACTGATCTACTCTCAGTGTGTCTGATTACTTGTTCCTTTTGATTTTGATCTAACTGATTTTTGGACTTTCGAGAGATGAATCTGATGAATATTAATCATAGCCTATTACCAAACTTACAAAATAACTCTGGAGTGCAGACCAATTCCACCATGCTAACAGTAGATTCCAAGTTCACCTCAATGCAAAAGGCACCATCCCAGAGACAAGATGTTATGCGAAGCATACCGGTCTACAAAAGGGAGGGAAAAACACTGGGAACCCAAAAAAGAAAGAATGAAGCCAAAAAAAAAAATGAAAAGGAAAAGGGGCGGTCTCAAAGGATAGCCAACAAAACTATTTACAAGGTGAGGCACCCCAAATAGAGCACTGAGAAGGATATTTACAAGCAGGACTTTACATAAAATACAATTATGGACAAACTCACCTCATTCAAAATAATGCTTGAGAAACTGTCCATTGACAGGCAGTAGAACGACTTCTCTGGTCATGGTACTGAGGCGATAAGTATTTGCCCCATAAATCTTAGATATCAAGTATGGTCCAAGAAAGAGCTGTTGGAATTTGGTGTGCTTTCCTTTCTTTTCCCGGGCCTTGTCCCACAAAAGGACTAAGTCTAAAATCTGAAAGGCCTTATACTGGGCTCTTCGGTCAAACCATCATTTTACTACTGCTTGGTGATGCGCAAAGTGTTCAAGGGTTGCGTCTCTTTGTTCTTCCATTCGCACCAGATTTAGGAGTTGGAATTCCATGATGTCGTCCCAGTTGCCGAATTCTTGCATGAACTACAACACCGAGATCAGTAAGTTAATGGGAATACTGGGTTTTGGCCATAAACCAAGTGGAATGGGGAAGTCTTGAGGGCTGCCTTTATTCAGATACAATCTGCCTAGAGAGAAAATCTAAGCTTTTGGTGCCAGTCCCGAGGATTATGTTCTAATAGATGTTTGATCACCTCAAGTAAGTTTTTGTTGGTTGATTCAGCAACAATGTTCCCCTAAGGGTAATAGTTGCTAGAGAACTTCAGAGTGATCTTTTTGTCATAGGTCCATTCAAGTAATTGTGCTAAATAAAATGTCGGACAATTGTCACATACTATAGCAAAAGGCATTCCAAATTGCGTGACGATGTTTTCTTCCAGGAATTTTATGACTACATCTGTCGTGTTATTTTTGCAAGGGATTGGTAGAATAATAAGCAAAAAATGCAAATATTAATGCACGGAAGAGAACACAAAGACACAAATATTTAACGTGGTTCACCCAATCCCTGGGCTACGTCCACCAACAACGAGTCCAATATCTTTATTATTATCTAGTAATTACAATATGAAACCTGTAACTCAATACCACCACAGGAAGCTACGAAAATCCCTCATACAATAATGAATCTCAAAACCCTAAGCCCTTTACACATGTATTTTTGACATAACCTAATTAGGGCAAAAATACTCTAACTAATAGAAAATTGATGGTCGACCCTTTACAATATTATTAAGTCATATAAGGCCCTTGACCCTTGACCTCGAGCTTAGGGCCCATATAGATATGTCTGGGGTAAAACCACGCTGAAAGAAACTGAGTCTGATAAGGCTCCACATACATAACAATCTCCCACTTGGAGACTGATTGACCAAACCTGTAGCTCCCACTGGAATAAAGAAACCACCCTGGACTCTGTTGTTCTTTTATTTTGTTCAGTCTAGAAGACCAACCGAAGTTGAAGAGGAATTTAGCTTCTCCCTTGTCACTGCCTTTGTAAACATATCTGCTAGATTATCATCTGTATGTATCTTCTCCAACTTTAACTGTCCATCATCCAAAACTGACCGAATGAAATGATATCACAATTGTATGTGCTTTTTTTTTGAGTGCAAAGCATAATTATTTGCAAGATGAATGGCACTCTGACTATCTGAATACAAATAATTATCTACCTATGGATGTCCCAATTCTTTCATGAAGAATTGAAGCCATATCATCTCATTGGCTGCCTCTGTAGCAGCAACATACTCTGCCTCTGTAGTGGATAACGCATTCACCTTTTGTAACTAAGAAATCCAACTCACTGTTGTCCCACCAACAGTAAATACATAACCTGTAGTACTCTGTCTGGTATCTATATCTCTTTCCAAATTTGAGTCAACATAGCCATGAACAGTAGTAGAAGATCTCCCAAAGTGTAAACACTTATTGGATGTACCTCTCAAATATCTGAGAATCCATTTGACTGCATTCCAATGCTCAATCCCAGGGTGACTCATATACCGGCTAACAACTCCCACTGCATGTGCAATATCT
>MU228494.1:627484-658417 GCA_018584345.1 Thuja plicata | reverse complement strand
AAGGTAATTTTAACTGAAGTTAACTGACTTGTAACTATATTAAACTCATTTAAATGATCAGTGACTGATCCACCTTCTACCATTTTCATGTTAAATAAACACTTCATGAGAAATACCTTGTTTGAAGTTGAAGGCTTTTCATACAACTTCGCTAGGGTTTCCATCAGATCTTTAGTTGTCATTGCTCCAGTAATATTGAATGCCACTGATTGTGCCAGGCATAAACGAATGCTCCCCAATGCCTTCCTATCCAAAATATCCCAATCTTCCTTAGACATAACTGCCTCTTTCTTGGCTATTCCCTCTAATGGCCACCATAGATCCTTCTGATAGAGATAGTCCTTCATTTGCATCTTCCATAATTGGAAGTTTTGCCCATTAAACTTATCAACCTTTAGCCTACCCTCATCTGCCATTTCTCCCACTTAACTGAGAGACTCTCCCACTAACTCGTGAGACCTTCTTCAGAGAATAGATGAAAGAACAAACAAAAAAACCTCACTCTGATACCACTTGTTAGAATAATAAGCAAAAAATGCAAATATTAATGCACGAAAGAGAACAGAAAGACACAAAGATTTAACGTGGTTCACCCAATCCCTAGGCTACGTCTACCAACAACGAGTCCAATATCTTTATTATTATCCAGTAATTACAATCTGAAACCTGTAACTCAATACTACCACAGGAAGCTATGAAAATCCCTCATACAATAATGAATCTCAAAACCCTAAGCCCTTTACACATGTATTTTTGACATAACCTAATGAGGGCAAAAATACTCCGAGTAATAGAAAATTGATGGTCGACCCTTTACAATATTATTAAGTCATATAAGGCCCTTGACCCTTCACCCCGAGCTTGGGGCCCATATAGATATGTCTAGGGGGAAACCGCGTTGAAAGAAACTGAGTCTGATAAGGCTCCACATACATAACAGGGATCACTTCAGATCATCGAGTGCAATAATCGGTAGTAGTCAATATGTACCGGTGATTGGCAGACGAGTTGGGGTTGATTTTCCCAATAAAGTCAAATTCCCATTGGATGAAAGGTCTAGCTTCGAAGACCAGCTGCAAAGGCATAACCGGGTTCCGCTCATGATGTGTCGTGGTCTGGCAGGTGTGGCATTTCCTGACGTGAGTGTAGACATCCTTAAAGATACAGGGCCAATAGTATCCAGACTAGAGGATCTGATGGGCAGTGGCGTCAGCTGAGCCATGCCCAGTTCCAAACTGCCCGTAGAATTCTTCGATTATCTTTGCAACTTGAGCCCTATCAATGCACCAGAGGTACACTCACTTATAGTTCCTGTGAAAGAGTGGCATTTTTTATCATGAAGTGTGCACTTTTCAATCGCAGGGCACGACGTTTGTTTGGAGGCAATCCCTTTGGGCATCTATTTTTCAACAACAAGTACACCATGTATGTGTACCATGGATCCTGAGTGATGGAATCCATTGTATATGCCTGACATTCGAAGTGTGGAGTCTCTTCTGTCATCACTCTACATAGTCCCTGGCCTCAGACTATCTTCATGGGTTGCATTTCTAAATCATACTCTTGGAGGATGGCCATCCATTTCCCCCGTCTTTCACCCAATTCACTCTGCATCAGTAGAGATTTTACTACTTGGTCCGGGATGATAGCATGCACTTTTCTTCAGAGAATATAATGCCAGAATTTCTTCATGACACAGATGAGAACAAAGGCCTATTTTTCCAAAGGCGAATACCAGACTTCGGCATTCTTAAAGGGGGAGGTCATGAAAGCTATTAGTCATTCCTCCCCTCCAACCTTCTGGTTCAAAACTACCACGACAGAATGCGGCGAAGAAAAGGAATATATGTAAAAGGGGAGGGAGTAGTCTGGACTAGCCAAGACTGGGGCCTCCGTTATCATTTGTTTAATTTGGGCGAACACCCACCTTGCCTCTGGGCTCCACTCAATTTTAGTATCTTTCTTCATCATTTCATTGAGTGGATTTACAATCTCAGTGAATCCTGTGATGAACCGCCAGACAAAATTGATCTTTCCAAAGAAAGATCTCATTTCCTTCTTTTTGTCAGGCATTTTGTAGGTTTAGCAGCGCTTCAACTCTCTCAGGGTCAATGGATATACCCTTCTCGGAGATAATATGCCTGAGAAACTTCCTTTCAGTGACCCCGAATATACATTTCTTATGGTTGAGGAATATTCCATACCAGTGACATCTCTCACAAATCTGGGTGAGGTGGGTGGAATGATCACGATTGTCCCGGGAAAACACGGTCAAATCATCCATATAGATGATTATGCACCAGTTTACTAGGCCTTCGAACGTAATGTCCATAGCCTTTTGAAATGTGGCTCCTACGTTGATCAGGCCAAAGGGCATTCTCCAGTAGGAAAACATTCCCCACTTGGTGGTAAACGTTGTTTTGTCTCTATCTTCATATTTAACCATGACCTAGTTATACCTGGAGTACCCATCCAAGAAGGACATCATTTGTGATCCATTCATGATTTGCAATACCTCATCCAGCGAGGGGAGAGGGTGATTATCCTTCTTAGAAGCTTTGTTTAAATTTTAGAAATCCATGCAAAGGCGGATCTCGCCGCTTTTCTTCCTCACAGGGACCAGGTTGGCAACCCACGTAGTGTGCCAGATTGGAAAGATGATCTGGGCTGACAGCAATTTTTGGACCTCCTAATGGATTAGAGGCTCTATTAGTGGGTTTACTGGCCTTTTCTTTTGCCGAAAAGGCTTAGCATCAGGCTTGAGTGGGATGGTATGGGTCATAATGGATGTATCATAGGTTTTCAAGTCCTCATACTCCCACGCGATTAGGTCAATGTATTCTCGGAGAACCGCGAGAATCTTCTCCTTCTCCTCTGGGGAGTAGGAGGTGCCAATGTGTATCCATTTTTCTTCACCGGCCTGGCCGATATTGACTTTGTCAAATTTACCTCCCTCAGAGGAGGATGATACCTTTTCCCAGCCCCGAGGGTCTGAGTCGAAGATACATTCAAGTGCAACCATCCCCTTAGGGATGGTGTTGGTTGGTAGGTCCATGATCCTGTCGTCTTCATCACCCTGTCTAGTATCATCGTGATCTCCCTCCTCCACTATCTGGTCCTCAAAAACACCAACATTGGCCATAAAGGCCAGAATATGTTGGTCATCCTCAAAGACTTGAAAATGGGTGACATTGTCTGGGATAGACGAGGTGGGGATCATCTCAACAAAAAAATTCTGGAGTCGGGAGCCAGCCATTGGTTCTAGTGTGCTGGTAGAAATAGCGAGGGAATCCAGGACATAATTCCGTCTCTGGGGAATAAGATCAATGTCGAAGGCATCAAAATATTTGATAAGGCTCCATGCCCGGTTGTGGTATGCGACCAACCTTTTATCGTGATAGGTGTATTGACTCTGGACTTGCTTAACAATCAACTCTGAGTCACCCAGGGCCCGGAGGCGAGTGATCCCTTTTCTTAATGAGAATAAGAGCCCAAGGACCAAAGCCTCATACTCTGTGACATTGTTTATGTAGTTGAACTGTATCCTGTAAGATGCGAGGAAGGATTTCCCCTACGGGTTGATCAATTCCACTCCGGCCCCACAACCTTGTTTGGATTAGGACCCATCGAACTTAAGGGTCCACAAGTCATCATTTATTGTCTGGGGCCAGGAAGACGAAGTGGTCTTTGGATTATCTCTGGGAAGGTTGGGAGGAGTTTCCTCCGACGTTGATGGTACACGGGTGAGGCCTACCTCTGGAGAGATTTCTGGTTGGGATCCCCGGGCAAACGGCGCTGAAGAGGCATTGCCAGCAGAAGTACTAGGTCCTAGGGAATCGGCTGTGTGTTCTTCCTTCTAGAGGGCGTTGATGTACCGGGTAGCAGCGGTAAGGCAAGGCTCACACTCTAGCTCTGAATGTTTTTGATAATGCACCCAGCACCAAGTTCTGGACAAGAGTGTAGCATGGGTCGATGCGATACCCTGAGAGTTAACCTCAACCCTTAGTTTTTCATCCAGGTCTTGGGTTCTCTGAGAAACTATGGGGTCTTCTCCGGGGGTGAAATTGAATGTTAAGATCTCAAGGGGTTTGTACACCCCGGGTGAAGTCTCAGAGAAGAGGACTTCATTTACCCTCCCGACTTCGGTGAGGGCCTGTTTCATCTAGGGCTCACTTTCAACTTAGATCTGGTTAGATTCTCCCTCCCAGGGGAGCTACAAGTGGGAAAAATTGGTCGAGAAATATCCATTCAGGGACTTGGACCAATTGTGACTTAGTAACATCCCATAAGTCTCTGGGATGTCCACCACCTAGATGTCAATCATGCTTGCTATCCTGGGGTCTTGGATGAGTTGCATCCAGACGTTCTTTAGCTCACCCACCATTTTTACAGCAGTTTTATCTAGCTGGATTAATGCACCATTAGATGGGGTAGGATGAAATCCGAGCTTCTAGCATATGGATAAAGGTATGGTGTTGCCCAAAGCCCCATAATCTATAGGCAATTATGTATATTATTTCCTTGTACGTTCAAACCTAGTAGGAAAGGAGGATCCTCTATATTACCCTGGAAGACAACCGCGTTGGCATCATCGAAAGTGACAGTCTTGGGTGGGCGACTGACAGCTTCTGGGTTTCCCAAGAGCTTCAAAAGAGACTTCTTCTACTCAGGACAGTTCAACAAAACCTCCATTAAGATCATGGAGGTGGTAGTTTGTTCTAACACCTTCATGATGTCAAACCTTCCTCCCAGGAATTGATGGCTTCCTTCGGCCGGGTCCTTAGCTTGGTTAGAGCCAGGGCCTTTGGGAGGGACAAACCGATCAGTTGTGTTGTCCCAGGGAGGAGTATCTTTGGGAGGCGTGGGTGTGTAAGCTAGTCCTTTACCAGCCTGACTCTGAGTGTTGTAGGGAGTCTGTGGGTTGGTGAAGGCATTAGCCTCAAAGGATGGAATAAATTCATCAAAGAACCCCTGTAGTTTGGGTTCCTCTTTGTATTCTTTGTCTGCTCCAAAGAAGATGGCCTTATAGGTGAACACATCGTGAGTGGGATCTTGTATAGGAGGCTCTGGGGGAGTAGGATCAGAAGTTTGTTATCTGTCCAGCTGGGAAATCATGATGACTTTTTCCAGCGAGGCACAGTTCACTTCGTTATGATAGCCCATGTTGTGCAATCTACACCAGTTAGTCATGGGCTAGAAGTCCATAACTGGCATGAAGTGAGAAGGTTTAGTGCTACCCTGACTGGTGTTTTGGTTCAGAGGAGTAACTCTGGTGTTGGCATGTTTGTTGCATTATTGTTGATTGGGTTGGGGCCCGTTGTTAAAATTTCTTCCTCTGACATTGTTATTTCTTTGGCTGGAGAAAATATTCCCTCTCTGAGAATTGGTGTTGTGGGGTGCAAGGGACCCCACCTTCAGCTGTCCCATGTCCATAGTTAGTGAGGACAACAGTCACTGGAGGGATTCGACCTCGACGGACAACTGAGTGTTCACGTCACAATGTGACGGTTGTTGTTTTTGGTTCCCCAGGAAAGTGGCAGCATTCACTAGAGTTGAGGGCGGCAATCCTCCAGCTGTGGATGACTGAAAGAAAGGCACTCTGAAAGGTTGTGTTTGTGGTTGTTTCATTTGCTGCGACTAGTTCTAAGGAACAAATTCCAGACCTGGTATTGTTTATGCTTGAGATGGATATATGTACCAGGCCTATTGGTCTATCGGCGGTGGCAGGGGATTCATGGCCATCACGGGGGCACCCATTGCCTGATTTGGGTTATATCCCCCGGTGTAATAATTTCTTTCGGGTATTATGTTAAAGGGCATGCTCTGCTCAATCCCGCCCAAAGATTTGTTAAGACCACGAGACAACTCCAAGGCTAGGTTGTAAACTTTTTCCAGAGTATCCTGGTCATTGGGGGTGGTAGTTCTCCAGAGGAGAGTGGCAATGAAAGGGTCCATCGCATTAAGATAGGTCTGGATGGTTACATCCGCGGATGGGATGAAGGGACCTGTGCACCGCTTTAAGGCATATTGGAACCAGTGATTAAATTTTGTAAGGGGCTCATTCGGTTCCTTCCTAATGTAAATGAACTGGCTATGGGACCACGCTGGATCCACGTGTACGTGAAAGAAAGCCAAGAAGGCATCCTCCATATCCTGCCAACTATTGATGGAGTTGGCGGGAAGGTTAAGGTACCAATTCAACTCGTTCTATCCTAGGGATAGAGGGAACATCTAGGTCACAACGTCTTGATGTTGGATCATGTGTCGATTGGGGGCATCTTTGTATGCTTGCAGATTCTCTTTTGCGATTCATGAGCCTAAATGCTCATATTGGGGACAAATCTTTTCTAGGTGCGCAGGGAGATCATTGGTTGCACTTGAAAAAGTTCCCATCAGGGACTCGGTGTTGCCGAAATACATAGCCATTAGGGGTGTTAGATTTTGTCTAGGTTGAGTGTTAATTCCCAGGGTCATCTGGGGGACTTGGGTATTCTAAGCTATAGTAGATCCCTAGACGATGGCGGAAAGCCTACCTTTCGGGGTCCTCTTTTTTTGGGCAGGAGGCTCAAGTTCAACAAACCTTCTGGGATTGGGAGCTGATCTAAGGACTCTTTCGAATCTCGCGGGTGAAAATGATCCAATCCCAGTAAAGGTCTGACTCATAAAACTATGGCTTGGGGAACCCTTAGGCAGTGTGAAGTCTAAATCCTCAGAAGGGGATGAGCTCATGCCCTCCTTGTAGCATCAGTTTCTGTTGACGGGACTTTGCGACCAGGTCTGCCAACAGATGTAAGTTGTCACCGGGTATCGGGGTACCGACCAACTTCACCTGTAAAGGTTATCCAGAGAAATGAGATTCTTCGAGCCTTCAAGCACGTGAGAGTCGGGTCTCGACAGTGCGGGAGCTTAGTTGGGGTGTGACTATTTTGTTCGGGGGGATAGATGGTTATCTTGGCTCGTCTTCTCTGGGGATTTAAGTAAGTGGGGTTTCCTGCAAGCATCTCCTAACTTTACCAAATAAACTTCAAAAGATATTATAGGGTTAGCAATATTACATCTACCTATAGTTGAACAAAACATTCAAAATATCAACCATGCTCTAACATGCTACACTAAATACTGAAGAAATACAGAACCATCAGCTCATATTTAATCAATAGCGAGGGAAAAGAAGGTCGTTAATCTACTTAAAATGTCAGAGCAATGGACATAAAGAACATATAGCACAAAATATCGTCAATCTAGAGATCAGAATGCTAGAAACATCATTGATAGAACCCTTCCTTCATCATTAACAAGTTTCCAGTAAGCACTAGTGCGTACAACAATGGTGGCTCCAAGGGAGCATCTAACTACTGAGAATCTCTAACAACTAAGGAGCATTGAGCTCTGCAACTAAGAATTGATAAAAGCCAAAATGCTATTAGCTATGGACTGCAAAATCGTCAATTTCATCGACCCTTGGAATGAGGTCAGACTTCTTATTTATACACAAAATTTTGACCTAAAACTAACCTAACTTGTTTTACACTCAAGCAATATAATAAAATTTTTGGTGGCCGGTACTACCTGCTCCACGCTAAAAAGACCTTGAGATGGAAAAAGTCTGACATGTCAGAAGAATAAGATAAGAAAAGAGGAGTGGAAGAATCGGCCTTGAGAAGAGAGCTGGGAGGAGAAAAAATGAAATCCGATCCCCCGGGGATCGAGGCTACATGCCTTATTAATGGAAAAGCGGCTCCCTATCTCTGATGCGCCAGGTTTTATGTTGAGGTGGCACCTTGGGAAGACCACCTATCAGGACCTTCTTGTCGAGCTGACGTGCCTTACTGGAGTCACCCACCCTCTGACATCCTTATTAACTTCTTTGAAAGTGACCGGTCGGCTTTGGGAACCGGGACACGGGTTACTTTAAGGAATTTAAAAATATTGGATCTGGGACTCCGGAGGCTTGCACCCCCAAAGAATAAAGAATACAACCGACCCATGGTTGATGGAATTCTCTGGACTCTAGAGAACCTTATTGTTCCTTACTATTTTTTAATGTCTCCAACACCTGCCTTATGCCTTCTTCATCTATGTCTTTAATATTGTCCCATTGACTACGAACAGACTCCAATTTTTCCTCAATATCTCTGGCCCCATCTCGTAATTCATCCACCATCTTCACGACGTCATGTGCCCGAATCATTGTCTTGGATAATTTAGATAACCTTCCCTGGTCAAAATCTCTGGCAACCTGATACAGGGATTCCATCTGTTCATCAAATTTACTAAGGACGTAGTCCTTCGGGGTGCACGTCCCGGTGGTGAAGGGATCGACTTGCGATATTATAACCACAAACACTTGAAACAGGCCCAAGGGGTATTGGGCCGCAGTTACCTTTTCTTTCAAGGCCTTAACCAGTTCCTTGCACACCTCAATTTTGAGGCCAAGTCTAGAGTAATGGTCCTGGAGGGAATCATATGATTTGTCTCCCAAAATTCATGCCTCTATGGCAGCTTCTTCTCTGATGTTACAAATTTCTTCCAACATGACCCTGCATTTCTCATACTTCTCTAAGTCTTTCTCCCATACAAGGGTGGAGCCATTTGCTTGGCTGATAAGGATGTTGATCTGATAAAGGTCTGGGAGGGATGCCGCTAGAAATTGTCTTATGGCAGCTACCTGCTCGATGGCCCACCCATCTACAACCTGCACCTTCTTCTTCATGGCTCGGAGGGAATCCACGTCACTTTGTGCAAGCAAAAATCCAGAGGTAGAAGCTTCTGGGTGGACCTTGGCCAGAGGCCATGTAAGTTCTGCCAGGAGTGCGAGGAGATTGGCATTAGTCTCTCTTTCCTCCTTCAACTTCTGGCCCTGTTTGAAATACCAGGCCTCTACTACTTTAGTGGCCTCCCTTAGTAGGTCCAGTTTACCTTGCTTGTCTCTTCTCCCCAGTGCCACTTCTATGATGTTGTAATCTTCGAGCCTTACAACTGCTTCATCTGCATCTGGAGGAGGTGTTGCGATAGTCGCAACTATGTTACCCGTTGGCGCAGTCTGGAGGGTATGGACCATCCATGCCCTCTTGGGCTTATGAGCCTCTACATGTCGGGCCATCATTTCGGCCAAGGAGAGTGGAACTTCTGTCGCTACCACCGGGGCTTTCCTCTTCCTCGATTCCACTAGCCATTGGGGCGGCTTTGCAGTTAGGACCTGAGTATCTGGATTCTCTTCGGAACCTGGCGGTGCGATCCTGAAATGTTCAGTGTCATTGGGCTCCTTTTCTCTTCCCTGTTCCTGTTCTCCAGAGGCCTCAAAATTCATCACCATGTCAGTGTTCTCCTTTGTGATATCCGCTACTTCTCCTTCTTTGACATCTATATCACCTGTATCTTCGGGGACTTCCTCATCCCTCTCAGCATCAGTTGATCTGACATTTTCATTTCCCGGGTCTTCCCGATCATTCTATTGTTGTTGTTCTTCAGCCTATTTGGCCTCATTCACAAGAACATTTTCCTCCATCGGAACATCTTCTGGAGGTGGGTGAGGTTTCTGGCAAAATTTTAACAATGCGACCACCTTTACCACGTCACCAAATATGCTCTAGGGCATTTGGTCACTCGGAGTAACCAGAGGCATTTGGAGCATGATGATTGGGGGTACGGTTGACCCCATGGGTCTGGGTTTCCTGACCATTATCTATTCATCTATGGTTTGCCTTGGTGTATCTTCGACCTCCTAGGCCAGTTTTTTCTCCTGCACATGCTCCCTGTGTGTGTCATCCCGGGTTTCCTATTCTGATGCAAATCCTTCTTCCAAAACTTCCTTTTCTACGAGGATCTCCTCTTTATCTTGTGCGACAATTTCCTCAACCGCTTGACCAATATCCTCTTGCAAGTTCATGATTTCATCTGCCCTAAACACATCATCAAAATCATCATGTGGGGGAGGGCTGTTAGGGATCTCTTCAAGTTTGGGGGAATCTGAACTAATGTCAACTAGAGGCACATCCGACATACTGGGGCTAGCGGCCGCACTTGGGGTAGGGGTCACCTTCTTCTTCTTCTTTCTCAGCAGTGGGACCCCAGTTTCCAAAATATTGGTAGACTCCACCTCAGTGAAAGTGTGTCTGCTCATCATCACAACCAATGATGGAGATCCCGCCAGGTGAGCAGACACCATTGGAGTTACGAGGAGACCAGAGGATATCTGCGTGCTTATTTGCTGACTGACCAGTCTCGCCGACTCCATTTGTTGTTGCAGTTGTACCATCAAAGGGGTGGGACCTTGGGGAGTTACCTTGGACAGGGTGACCTCTTTATCTTTCCCCTTGCTTGTGCTAGACCCAGTGGTGGCGGAAGATATTGGAGTGGCCTTTTGGACCATTGGTTTCTTCCGTGTGCTCTTGGGACACACCCAGGCAAAATATTGGTGACTCACCTCCAAAATAGGGTGACATACTCCCTCAATTTTCAAGTCTTTTGGGGTGGCCCAATCCACCGGAAGGAGATCCAACTTGTCCAATCCCTGTTCTTTGTATGTCGGGTCTTCTAGCGGCCCGTCATCTAAAAATCCCTTTAGAAAAGTCTGAAGGTCGAGCGCCTTCATGAGTTCTTTGGATATGCATGAATGTTAACTGACTCGAAGATCAAAACTATCCTGGCAGTCCGCCCAAAAATCTTCAATATCTTCTTCATGCGACGGGGATGCCTAGGGAAGTGTTGTGGCAATTTTGCCTAAAGGATCATATTTCTTTTGGGCGTGGTGGAATTCCACCAGTCCCAGGCTTTTCAATTCATTATCTGCCTCCCTTACCGTGGCGAGGCTGCATGTATAATTCTCGCATGAAAATGGAAATGGGACGTTGATGACCTTCTTTAATGTAAAGAAGGCGTGCAGGTCCATCATCTGTCGGCATAACTCGAGAAGAATGATTCTATCCCCGCAATACTAGGGAAGAAGATAGGGTTTCTCAGAGAAGTTGGTCACTCGAATGTAGGTCTGGTATTGGAACTGAATGAAATAGTGGCCATAAGTGCTAACCAGGTTCATCGCCTCCTACGATAATCAGTACCCGGTGTCCCGGGTAAGTGTTAGGATATTATGGTAAATGAAAGCATCATTTACCCAAAAAAAATTAAGGAAATTGAGTTCCCATTGTACTTGGGGATAATGATCCCATGGGGTCAACTAGCCCGGCCCGTTCCCTAGTTCACCAACTGTTCCCAAACCTGGAAAATCCGGTCTTTGTTGGGCTAATGCCCATAGTACGTAGGATTTCATGTAGAACTTGGAACTCTGGATGACGCCCTTCAGCTGCATGTCCACATGATTGGCAATGATGGCTGCCCAGTTGAAAGTTTAGTTACGGTTGGTGATGCAGTAAAGAAAGTAGTACATCCATGCCGAGAAATCCCAGGCATGGGGAAATCCGAAGATCCTGCATAGAAATATGATGCCCGCCTGAATGGGTTCTATGAAATCCCCACGGGGGATTTCCAACTTCATCCTTTTATGGTCCCTCTTCGGGGACTTCAGCCAGTGAGTGTTAAGGTATTGCCGAAAGATGAGAGAAGCTTCCTCAAACTCCTATAATGACTTGGTCTGGTTGAAGATGACAGACCCCTAGAATTGTGAAATCCCCAGCCCTGAGGCAAAAGTTATTGCGTCCAGGGTGACGATTATTGCTGGATATTGTAGCGGCTGGGGATTGACAAGCAGAACTGTCCGAGTAGGTGCATTGTACAATGTTGCCAGCGAAAGTATCAGTTTCAGTGATTGCACTGCACAGGGAAAGTTCATGACCTTTATAATGCCGGAAGTGGCCAAGTGAGTGGTCATATTGTCTCCGTCGGCCTTTAATCGGTATATGGCTTGAATTAAGCCCTGCATTTCAGCCCAAAGTTTGGGCTTTGTGTCTGTTATTTCTCGTACTTTGGAGTCCACCTCGGACCCCACAAGAACGCCTTCCTTTAGGTATTTGGAGGTTAAGGGCAGCTTTGCCAACATCTTTTTGGCCTTTTTTTGTGGCCGCCCGAGTGGAGGTGGTAGGCAGCTCCGAGCTATTAGGAGGGGTGATTACTTCAAACATCTTGATCAACTGTCCACAACCTACAAGACCAGAGAACCGTTAGAACATGGTATGTATAAAATTAATATTATAAACTCCCGGGGATTCGTCACCACCCTGCACCTGTCCGACAAGTGTTAGCACATATCAAAAATTCCATAACACTCAAAATAGATGTGGGTTAGATTTTGGGGTGTTGAATTAAGTGACAGGAGGAAATGAAAGACAAGGGACTTCTCGGGGCCCGGAGTTTGAATAAACTAGACGTTATCGACATGACCGGTAGTAAGCTATATTTTGGATGACATGGGCCATCATGTGGCTAAGAAACAAATGGCATAAATGTCATTAATGGTGACAAGCAGGCCGACATGAGGGAAAATTGAATGCCAGATGGGACAGAGTTTAAATGCCCACTCATGGGAAATTAATCTCGCCATTTAAGGTGATAAGACAGGGGAGAGAGAAAGTTGCCATGGCTCGACTCAGCGAGGTGCCGAGTCTGAACTGTGGCGACTTCCTCTCGACAAGCTCAGTAAGGTGATGGAAAAGAATCGCGATAGAGCGCGACGAGCTTGACAGAATGGAAGGATACACACAAAATATACATAATTTTATAGAGGGCCAAAGGCCGAGGCCGAGGGATGAGATAAATATACACTGAAATACAGGGAACCGAAGCTTTGCGAGGGCTGAAGTGAAGCTCATAGAACAATAATGACATATATACAGTATCTATAGATTATTTACATGTATACAATGTTTACACAGCCAAACAGGCTACCCAACGACAATATACATTACATACATTAATTTACAACTGCACAGAGGGTGGACAACCCTCTAGCAGAGCCAACCCACCAACGAGAGGCAAACACAAAGCAAAACACAAAAGGCGGAAACAGAAAAACCAAACAAAGACGAAACAAAAACAAAATGAAACAACAAGAACCAGACAACAAGAAACCAGAGAAGGGCAAACCAAAAACCTACCTGGAAACATGAAGAAAAGCAGGGGGGAAGAACACCAAGAGCGCTCTGCAACAAGTCTACCCTCTAACGATCATGAATGGACACTGCAAATCAACTTGTAATCAACCACTAAGAACAGATCAATTCACAATTTAATCGCCTAAGAATCTCTCTAAATGCTCTAAGTGTTTTAATCGTGGTAACTGTGAAAGTGATGGGTAATTTCCATTTATACCCTCAGGGTAAAAATAAGTTACACTCTTCTCCACAAACTCCAGAACAGGCAGACCTCTGGACTCCGGGCCCAGGGATTCCATGCAACTATGCCTTCTCACGAAAGGAGACATAGTTGAAGAGAATTCTAGAGTCCGAAATCTGGCTCTAGAAGAACAAAAGACTCCGGGATCGGGCCCGGAGTCATGAAAGACAGAAAGAAAAAGAAAGACACCTCGTAGGAGCAAATCCCAGAGAAGAAAAACAAAGGAAACAAGGAAAACAAGCCAAGATCAAAAGCAAAAAAAAGGGGGACCCAATATTTTGCACACAAAATGTAGGGACGTGTATGCAGAGAAAAAATAGGCATGTATATATGTAGTGGGCTTTGGATGTGTTTTCTTTCTGTAGGATGTACATTTGTATATATTCGTGTTTTTTTTTTTGCTATAGAGCTTTGTCTTGTCCCTGGTCTGCTTTTTCCCAGAGTTTTGGATTTTTGCTTTGATCTTGCAATAAAGCATCCTCAGTCAGAGCCACTATTGGTCATAATTTCTCCATTTGGCATGTTTATGTTCTGGACCTGGTTAGGGTTGAAAATGGTTTTCCTTGCTTGTAGATCTTTCAATTTGTATGCTTCATTTTAGGTCTAGTCCTTAAACCCTAAGGTCGCTTGTAAAACCCTTGGTTTATTTCATGACAAAAAAACCTAGGTCTCATGTTTTTGTTATAAAATGGCGTTACTTTTTTATTCACTTAAGTCCCATGTGCCTTTTAAAGTTGTCATCGAAGTGGGGCCATTTTAATATTTCCTATGTCATCCACGAGGTCCACTTTAATTTTTCCTAAAGTCCCTGCAAGCTTTTATTTATCATAGGCATCGAGTAGTTTCCATTTCATCTGATGGTTGACACAATCCCTTAATCGCAAGATGATCGGTGTTTATTCATTAAGGCATCATGTTGTGTTGTCGTGTGTCCTTCTCAGATCATGAGGTCAACATTTTCAAAATGCTAGTGACGAGGATCTTGCACCGTCAGAACTGTTTTAATCCAGTGGTTGGCACTTTTCTGCTATCAGATGATGCATGATAGTTAGTCTTTGTGGCATCACGACAGATAGACACATGGAAAGTGCAGGCCCGAGTTGAGATGGAGGTAATAGTAAAGCATGATCATATCAAAGAAGATCTAATGGTTGACGTAAAGCCTTAAAGAAAAGATGACCGATGATTATCCATCAAGGCATTGCGCCGTGTTGACAAGTATCCTACCAAGATCAAATGACTGAGGAAAGTTGATGGACCGTCATATCAAATTTCATCAAACGATGTGCATTTTTCCTTGATCAGAAGATGCAGTTTGATTATCCATCATGAGTTCACGACAAGTGGACACATGTAAAGTGGCTGGGCTACATGAAGGTTATGCATCATGCAGATCTCAGAAGATCTAATAGTGGGAGTATTGCCTGGAAAGGAAGTTGCAGGTTGTTTACTCTTCCAGGCTTCACGACTATGCGACCCATGGTAGATGGTGGGGCCAATGTAAAGTTAAAGGTATCTAAAGGAGGGTTATATTGGGACGTATCTAACGGTGGGTGTGAAGCCTTAAACATAAGATGATCATTGGATATCCTTTGCGGAATTGCGACCGTCTGCTGCATGTCCTGCCCAGAGATGAAGGTAAAGTAAGCGACGGTCAGATCATTTTTATCATGTTGCTGGTGCTATCCCGTGAAGAAAAGATGTGGTGAAGTTAGTCTTCAGGGCATTACGACCATTTGACACGTGGCATCCTGTCACCATGGGTCTGAGTTTTCAAAGGGCGATAAAAGTGATGTAGCTTCATTTTGATCAGACGACCAAAACTTTCCCTCAAACGAATCTTGCGTGATGGATATCTATTGCGGAATCACGCTTATGTGACGCCTATCCAGATTAGATCTTGGCTCGCAGGTGTTTCAAAAGATGATCTATGACTACGTTTTAAAGATGAATAAAGGATTAAATCTGAGGTGTTGATGGTACTTTCCACGCCACCTATAGCCATTATGTCAGATATTTAAATTTAAAATTGTTTTCCTAGGGTTTCCAGGTGGTGGTTCTGTGTCTTATGCGATAGGAGAGTAAATTCACGATATGATTTACTAGGATATTTTTATCTAGTTAAGGGATGCTCCCAAGATGAAAATCTGATGGCTTTGAGTGTTTTTATGCTCATTTATGTGGAGGTAATATGATATTAGGATTTCTGATCAGATTTACATATTTTAAAACCCTCAGTCGACTCCCTATCTATTATGTTTTAATGAAGGATTTGTTCCCAAGTTTGGTGGTTGGAGGATTTGATTTCTTTCAATGACATACACTCCCTGATGAATAGAGACATTCCATATTCCTTTGCTAGGGAATGATCTTTAAAGTTTTAAAGTAACTGGCAGCTACAAATCATATTTCTGTGCAGAAAAGATAAAAGACAGAGTTTATTTCTGATTGAAGGCAGGGTAGTTGCATGAATTAATGCTTTTAATGCTTTGAATGACCTAATTTTTGGTCTTTTTTTTCCCTAAAATGATTTGAAGCTTGTTGCAATCCTTGTTCTATAAAAAAGATTTCCAAGATCATTTTGAAGGGATGGGAGTTTTATGCCACATAAGGCTTGTAAACTCTGCATATTTTTGATTAAGACTATCAGTGGTCAGCTTGGCTCTCATTTTATATGTAATTGATCCTTTAATATCAATATATGTCTTTATTTCCTGCTACATATTTGATCTGATTGAATAGTTGTCTTTATTTCAGCTTATTGTACTCATTTGGATTGGTTGTTAAGGACATCTCAGTCCATCACTTTGTAAGGAAGAGTGTTTAACTGATTTAGGTTTTCTTTCAAGGAGAGAATTAAAATCCTTAAGGTAGTTTAAGTGAGCAAAGAGTTGTAAAGGATTTGATAATTATTTCTGCTTTCAAGAAGTTTAAACTGATTGTGTAAGGCATAGTCAGATTCAATGATCATTTGAAGGTTTTACATTTGATATATCTTGTTATGAAAGGTCTTTTTATTTAGGATGAATCCATACCCATTGGATAGGACACAGGTCTAATATGTTGGATTGTGTGGTTCTCATCAAATCTTTATACAAATTGCTATCATTTATATTTTATGTTACATCCACTATGCCTGCATGTTTGTGAAACTACTAAAATTTGAAGGAAAAAGTTAGGTACACCTACCTGAGCTTGTGGAGCTCAAAGTGAAGGAGGATTTAATCCTCATTAATTAGACTTGTTTCTTGACATAATCAAAGTTTGGGTTGCATAAGAGTCAAGCAGTGCTTCTATGTAATATTCTGCAAGAAAAAGCACCAGCAGTGAGTTTGATCTCAATTGTTAGGATGACTTTAGAACCGAAGTAAGGGGATATGGAGTGGCTCTATTGGATGTGTGGATGAATCTATGGTATGTGTGTAGGGAAGGATTAAGTTGCAAATGTTAATCATGACCAACTTGATTGACTATTTTCTTTAAGATTTTCAGGAGGGTTTTGTTCGAAGCCTTAACTTGATCGTTACTCTATGGGTAATATGGAGTTGAGAGCCAATGTTGGTTATTAAATTTTTGGCAAAGTTCATATACATTTTGATTATTGAAGGGGTTGCCATTGTTAGTGACAATACATTGGGAGATGGCATAGCAAAAAATAAGGTAATTCAATTTATAAACTTAGAAGTATTTTTGCTAGTAATATAGGATAAAGGGACAACCTCAACCCATTTAGTGAAGTACACTATGGAAGTAATGATGAATTTTTGGCCATTGGAGGATGAGGGTGGATTTTACCAATGAGATCAAGCCCCCACTAAGAGAAGGGCCATAGAGTGATAATAATTTGCATTGACTGAGAGGGTGTGTGTGTATCAGACCACCATGTTGCTAACACAAAATGCATTTCTTCACAAAATGAATAGTATTTTGTCCCATAGTGGGCCAATAATAACTTGTTTGCAAGGGTTAGGCCTTTAGAATATGCACCACAAATTCCTTGGTGAACCTCTTATAATGTTGTTTGAGCTTCTTTTAAACCTAAACACCAAAGGAGGGTTCAATAAAGTGCTTTCGATACAAGGTCTCTCTAAGGATGGTATAGTGAGAAGCATGGTGAATAAAGGTCTTGTGTTGGTTATGAGTGAGGTCAGGTGGGATAATGGCATCACATAGGTAAATGTATATCTCTTAATACCAAGGGGATTTGGAACTAACAATAGATCACACACTATTTCAGACTCCGACAAGTTGTATGAAGGAACCATAAGATACTCTACATGAAATTCAAACTGATGGGTATTCTTGGGAATCACTATTAAAGATCCAATAATGGTCATGACATCTGCTACTTTATTGCTTTCCCTAGCGATATTCTCAAATTGAATCCCAATAAATTGCTACTTAAGATCCTCAACCATGCGTTTGTAAGGAAGCAATTTGTCGTCTTTTGTTTGATACTCATCATTAACTTGTCCGATAACTAACTGTGAGTCCCCATAAACTTGCAAGATGATAATTTTCCACTTAATAGAAATACAAAGTCCTATGAACAGAGCTTCATATTCTGCTATGTTGTTGGTGCATTCAAATGATAGTTTATAGGGCTTTGGTATATAATATCCTTGAGGGAGACAAATAGGATCCTACCCCAATCCTTGATATGTGTAGGAGCCATCAAAATATATTTTCTATTGTGTACTGAGAGTGGCTATTGTTATGGTGTCATTAGGAAATTCTGCAATGAGGGAGTGATCACCTAGTAAGGGAGATTTAGCTAGTTGGTCAATGATGAATTAATTCTTGATGGCTTTCCAATATACATATTCAATGTCAAATTCACTTAGGATCATAACCCATTCAGGTGTTCTAGCTGTAAGAGTTGCTTTGGACATCAAATATTTTAGTGGATCAATTGTGGAAATGAGCTCAGTCTTATGATTGAGCATGTAATGGTAGAGCTTTTATGTATTGAAAACTACTACAATGCATGCTCGCTCTATCAGTGTATAGTTGAGCTCGTATCTCACTAAGGTGTGGCTGATTTAATATATAACTCTTTCTTTACCATCATAATACAATCTAGTAATGTAATGAATATGAAAGCTTATAACTAAACTAACATATTACCTCACACATCTGATTGAGTTGAAATGGATACACCCTAATCCATTTAATTTTCTCTTTTGATATTATAAAATGTGGAATGCTCTCAAATTTTCAACACAACCATAGATAATATATGAAGCTCAAAGACTGATGATAATAATAGCACAATATGGTTGCAATAACACAAGGATGGATTCTAGGACGATTTTAACATGATAATGCTACAACGATAATTCAGGGATTTGTGGGATGATGAGGCTCCAATTTATCAAACTAGAAGAGTGAAATGGACAGTTGATATTTAGAGTTAATGAAGGGTTGAGATTGAATGGGAGGATGTGAGGTGGATTGGACTCATAGCCTTGTGACAAGTGCCAAGGCACGAGGGAGATAAGTTGTTCATGCAAAAGGAATGAGGTATGTTCACACGTGTGAGCAACCTTGGGAAAGGATGATGGTGACAAGTGGAGACATGCACGAGAGTCATACAAGAGGTGTGTGAGGAATATAGGGAGACAAATGAAAGAGTAGGGTGGCTACATGTATGAACACCAAAAGTGTGACACCTTTTGGAGGGGGAGTAGGAAATTTGAAAATAGAAGAATATTAGTCACATGTGTGGGGGAGTTTTAAATTAGAGAAAATAGGTTAATGAGTTAGGAATAATGAAATTAGTCCAATTAATTAGGGATTAATTATTTGGTGAGATTTTGGAAGAAATAAAGGTATGAGGTCATAGGTTAGGCTTAATTAAACCTTAGGATAGGTGAGTGGTATACATCTAATTAATTAAATATTAAAAACAAAGGGATACTATAATTAATTATATTAATGAAAAACAATAATTAATTAAATTAAATTAATTATGAGGTTTAGAGGGATAACTAATTGAATTTAGGGCATCTACAATTTGATAATTATAATTTTGTGTACAACTGGTTAGTTCAATTTTCTAAATATACTTACATCTTATAGTTTTTACTTTTAACTAAAAATACAAACATTTTCTTCCTATTTGAATCTATACTAGGGGAAGGGTACCAATAACTTTTATAGCTAATTTCGTGGACCCTAAGGTTGGGGTCCCATAGAAGAGGGCTTCCCAAAAAATAAAAGAGGAGCCCCTTGCTATTTTTTAGGAATATTTTAAAGCTAGTGGTCCCATGAATTTTGTAGTCTAGTTCAACTTAGAAATTTAAGCTTTAAAATTTAAGGAAGTTGGTGGTCTCATGAATAAATAATTGTCTTTCATATTATCCCTTAAAAAAAAAAGTAAAAAAATCATTTTCCCTCCAGAATTACTTTTTAAGAAAAATATTAAATTAAGTGTTCAACAAATGGCAAAAAACATTCCTAGGCCGTGGGGCAATTTCTAGCCTCATCCCTTTTTCACCGAGCTCATATTTTGAAGGAAAAGATTTCAAATAATTGTTCATGAGACTGTTCTCTTTAAAAAATAGAGCTCAAGTCCCCTTCATGAGACCCTCCCTAAGCTTCTAAATGATAAATCAATTTTTTTAATTTTTAAAGAGCTTATAGCTATTGTTTCAGCTTCTAGGTAGTTATGATGAATACAAGAGGATTTGTTATGTGCACAATGAACAAAGAATGATAATTTGAGGTGATGTCTGATACATATTCTCTATTATCCCTTTAACCATTCACTTTGACCTGTACACAATTTACTTAACAATCAAATACAATTGTACAATTCTAGATTTTAATTAACTTTTTAATCAACATGCTTCAATAAACATGAATAGGAACTAGACCCCTTCCCCTAATTTCCTTTTAACCTTTTTTAAATTCAATCAAAACTTTTACTTTACATTTCCCTTTTATATTATATCACAAGGTAGAAATTAAAACAAGCCAAAAAATAAAAGACTATTAGGGAACCATCTAATGGACCAATAACCAGTTATGTTTTAGAAAAAAAAGTTGGTAATTAAATTAATTATACAATTTTATTGATATCAATAAGACACAATTATTAGATTAGTGTGATAAATATTAGATTAATTATGTAAATTTTTTAATAGTCAAAACAACCTAAGAGTAGGAAATTTTTGGACACATTGAACAAAGTTAAATCCCATAAAAAGACAACCAAAAAGAAATTTGTCAATACTGAAGTAGGTACTGTTGAAGAGCTTAAATTCGCCTTAGTGAGAGTTCTTCCGTCGGAACTCCTCAAAGATAGTTAGGACAGGCCGGCTGGTAGAAAAAAATTCAAATTGTATGCGGGAAAATGGTAATTCGTTTGGTTGTTTATTAAATTATACTCTTCAATAGTTATGTTTCCTTCCCCAACTGGTCAGAAGAGGAGAAGCATAGTGTGCCAGAAAGCAAACTGGAAATTGATAACAAGGGCAATACAATATGTTTGAAGACGGGACGAGATTTGGGCGTGCAGCCTCAAGATTAGCTAGCATTCATACCCATATATCACAGCCACTTGTAAGATTTTTTTTTTCTTCTTCTTAATACTCACAATAATTTTCCTGATTTCCTACTGAACTGCACGGATTTTTACATTTGCTTGATATATTATTCTGTTCTACACATTTGTAGGCGTAGGTTTGTGCACTAGAACGAATTTATGGCATACTTAGTGTTTATACGCTTTTATTCGAGAAAACTGGTTGTGAAATATTCGTCCATAAATTTGTTATTAGAGCCCAAGGTAAATAAAATTTGTAAAAGAGGCAACTTATTTACATAAAAGAAGATTTGATATATAAGAAGTTCATCTTTGTGTTGATTGAGTTTTAATATCGATGTTTCTAATCATATATCACGATCTTTCATTAAGATGAGAATAATACACTGGAAAATTGTAGAAGTAGACTAGTATAGATATTGAGATGGGAGAACACATCGGGGGCAGGCTAACATGAAAAATTGGGAAAAAAACTAAAAAACACAAGCCAACAAAAATATCAGAACAAATGCAAACAAAAGTAAATTAAGATAAAGACAATGAAAAAAAGAGAGAAAAAAAACTATGAAAAATAATAAAATAAGAAATTAGAATAAGAAGATAAATAAAAGCTAACTAGAAAAATCTAACAACATATAATGAGTTAAAGATAAATAATTTTAAAAAGTTAATATAATATATACAAATAATAGGAAAATGAAATTAACATTAACAAGTGAAACAAACACCTCAAAATATGCAAGGATAACAGTCTAGAAAAGAGCATAAGAAATCAGAACAAGTAATTAAGTGAAACAAACAATGTGCTATATATTATTTTGAAAAATGATAATATAAATGTAAACAAAAATTAGGAATAGATTAACAATAACAAGTAAAACAAACATTCTCAACTAGCAATTATCTTTTTTATTTTTAATAAACAATAAGAGTAATAGTAAAGGTAAGAGTTTGAAGACACAATCAAGGCAAGACATCACTAGATGAAAGAAATTTGACACAATGAGATAGGAGAGATGAGGATCAAAGAAGGGAGCAAAATCTATAATGGCAAAGAACAGGGAAAAATGGAATAATTAAAAAAGAAGAGAACATGGTCGAAAAGCTAGGTTGCTGGTTTGGGTTCGGGATCAAGTTCGGGTTCGAAGAACTGGTTCGCAGGTAGGACAAAATTTTGAAATGGGGTTTGGGTTCGTTAGTACAAAACATGTAAAATTTATATATATCTATATTTATGCAGCTTGTAAGCATGAATTAAGATTAGAATGTCACATAATATCATATAAACAACAAAAACACCATAAACTTGTAATCATAGCATCATGATCATACCATCATAGCATCATATACTTCAAGTTCAACATCAAAATATTAAAATGTCAAATGATAAATCATAACATAAAATTCAAGTATCATTGTTTCAAGTTTCAACTAATGGATTAATATTTTCTTCTTCTTCTTCTTCTTCATTGGCATTAGTTGATTCACAAATCGTGCTAAGGCCAATGGGATCGGCTGCACCAATAACATTATCGCTGTCAAATTCTTCCAATTCAGCAATTGCAAGCTGAGAAGTGGAAGCATCCAAATCCGCAAGCTCTGCATTTAAATCCCACATCTTCGTCTCCCCTTCTTTGTATTCTATATGCTTTTGCGAGATGAGACACTAGTTGGAATGCACATATACCAAGTTCTCCGCTCTTTTTGATTGCAACCTGTTGCGCTTTATTGAGTGAATGAAAAAATATGTGCTCCTATTTCTTTCTGATGCGGATGAACTAGCAACCTATGAAGACAAGACAAAGTAAACAATTAAAATAAAATTATTAATCTTATAAAATAAAATTACTAGCAAGCGATGAAGATAAAGTAAACTATAAAATATTAAATTAAACTTACTTGTGATATAATTTTGATTGCAAGGGGCTACAATGATTGGAATCGTTGGCCATGGAGGCACCATCAACTATGAACATCCTTCCTAAACCGATGACAAAGAGCATCACTACTTAGACCTCTTGCATTCACAAACTCTATGAACTCATCTATAATCAAATCTCGCATATCATCATCAAGAAAGAGTCTAAGGAATGCTGCCTTGTACCCATCAGACACTTCTAAATGTCTATATGGTGGCAACCTTCCTAGTATATCAAGATATTGAGTGCTATAATATTTAGGTGTGAATGCATAGGCAAGCAAATGTAGAGGAGTGCTCATCTTATTCCATCATTCTACAACAATTTTCTTGCAATTGTTTGAAGAAGGTCTCCTCGGGATCTTGCTCTTTCTTATTTATGATTTGCTTCATCTTCTCAAGCTCTGAGTCTATGCCATCATACACCTCTCCAAGGCAAGGCCTATCCATGTTAGTGTAGCGAAGCACGCTCATAATGGGCTCGGTGAACTTAAGGAGATACTCCACACGTTCCCACCATGAGTCATCCAATATCCTTTGCTTAATTCTCATTGCCCTTTCAGTGTTGCTTTGCCTCCATATAGACCAATTATTGCTAATCACCATATTGCCAAGTGCCACTTTCACTTTCACAAGTCGTCTCCAGATGATTAAGTTTGATGCAAAACGCGTCTCAGCACCCTGTAACAAAAATTAGAACAAAAAAAAACCTACTATTAGAGACAAACTGTTAAAAAGAATACACATTACACAATCAAATTATGAAAATCAGAAAATTCAAAATACTAATTTTATTTTTTTAAATTAAATTACTACTTCAAGTTCAAGTTCACTTACCTTCAATAGCTCCAAATGTGAGAATATTCTGAAAATTCCTTGAGTCATGTGATGGTTTGTGATGAACATTTAGATGTCTTCAACCTCTGCATACACTTCTTTGATCCACCCAATTTTGTTCTCAGTCTTTTGTAGCATAAGATTGAGTGTGTGGACCACACAAGGTGACCAAAAGATATGTTGATATCACTCTTCAACCAACAAACCAGCAGCTCTACAATTCTTTGTGTTGTCTCTTATGACTTGGACAACGTTTCTAGGTCCCAATTATTCAATGGCAGAGATGAGAATATCAGAAATACATGGTCCATCTTTTACTTGCCCCTCACAATCCACAAATTTCAAAAACATTGCCCCTTTAGGGGACACCGCTATGACATTGATCAAGGGACAATTTCTTGCATATTTCCACCCATCTGAAACAATCGGTACCCCTGTCTCAATCCTTGAATCCCTTACAGGCTTCAATGCATCCCCAACCCTCTTGACCTCTCTATCCAACAAGTTGGTACACACTTTCTCATAACTGGGCCCTTATACCCTCTTGGAGCTTCATTGACACTTTTCAACATCTTTTCCAGAATGGGGAGAAAACAACACTAAAAGGCAGCTCATTTACATATAAGCATCTTGCTACACCAATGTCGGCAATGTCCCGTCTCTCATTTTGAAATGAAGTTTCCAATGGTCCCTTTCTTTTGCGTGCAATGGGCGCTTGAGTTTTAGTTTCAGGGTCATCTGCGGTAGTATAAAAGGAGTGGTCTTCTATCACAATATCTGCATTCCCTTTGATTTTTTTTAGTGCCAGTGGTTGTATTTTGTCTACGTGCTTCTCTCTCTTTTGCTGCATGCTTTGCAATATATTTTAATACTGTTTCATTTGGTGTAGGTGCATTTTTTTTCCAGGGCATTTCATGACTCTTCTTCCAGGGAATCCACACAAATGGCCAACCACCCAATAATATGAACTATTCCTTTCTTTATCAGAACCCTGACATTTCCAATGGAATGCGCCACCTCCTGGAAGGGTCTTATAATATCAACATACTTCCACAAAGGAGAATTAGAATTGGATCTATTCTTTGTTGTTCATTATTGCCTATGGAAGAAGAGGTGGAGGCCATTGTAGTTCCTATGGCAAGAAATTTTATACATATTCAAAATAAAAACAAGATAATGGAAAAAAAAGGCAATCTTATGGACAATGAAAGAGAAATGAAAAAAAAAAAAAGCTTAAAACAAAAACAAAATCAAATGAAAAAAAACTTACCTCTTCCACTCATTGGAAGCTTGCAATGGTGTAGGAATGAGGCACAAACACTTGATGAAGATCCACAAATCAACCTTTCAACTTGTCCTTGCACAACCAAACTCTTGCTCAACCACCTATTTGCTCCACCTCGAGAAAATAACCTATTTGCACACCACAAATGAAAGTTAGAAGCCAACATAAGTCTTTAGAATCCACTTTTTAGGGTTATGGATGTGAAAAATGTATTAATTTGCAAAACAAATGGGTTGGGCGTAGAAATTGACTGCAACCCCGCCTTGGTTTGACCGTGGTCTGCCCAGGTCCGAATTGTGGGTGGCCCGGTTCGAACCAGCCCCTATTGGGCCGGACCCTGTCTGGACCCACATGCGAACTGGACCAAAACCACAGACCGGTTCGAACTTGGTTTGGTTTGGAGGGCTAGGGGGCTGAACTAGGTATCTTAGTCGAAAAGATAGGAGGGATAATAGAGGAGGGGGAGAGGAGAAACCGATGAGGACAAGAGATGGAAAACCAAAAAAGGAGGGATGGACGCTTATTTTTTGAAACAGGCAAGCAAAGGTTTCCAAGAGGTATTAATATTTCAGTCATTGTCTCTGTTAAGATTGGATGCGCGATTGCCAATTTCTATTGTTTCCAAGAGTTTTTTTGTTGAAAAAACCCATCTCCTTAGCCAAGATTTGAGAGTCTACAATGTTGTTTTCCTAGTGTTAGATACAAAAAATACCCGTAAATGATTTTACAGAATGGGACTTTTTGAATGCTAAAGCAAAACTTTTTCAAGTAATAAAACGCAATAAAAAACAATAGAGTTTTCTTAATCTTGCAAGTTAATCTGAATTTGGTGATCTATACTAGAGAGTAGTATGCAAAATTCCTATGGAAATGGAATTACCTAGCTATGGATGATAAATTTCTTCAAGAAATGATGTAGTGTATCTGCATCTAGGCATAGATACACAAAAATGCAAGAGATGTGTTGAGAAAAAGAAACTTGGTAGACTTGTACAATAGGAGTACATATACGATATAAAAAAACAGTGGAAAGAAAAGGAAATGTGTAGTGTTTCCCTTGGGAAAACCCCTTTGGAAAAAAACATAACACATTAAACTTTTTTAATATTTGTTTTGATCGGTATTGCACAACTGAGCTGTGGAAATATATTAACATTTAGAAAGATTTTGCATTTGGAAATTTGCAGAAGTCCGAGAATGAGCTCTATGGCAGCTGCCATAGCACCAAAAAACCCATCCATTGCATACCACATACCAACCCTAGAGATTATAAAAGGATGACATCTGTAAACGACAGAAATTGCCACGGTAGGCACAATTTAAAACTAGACAAAAATATAATTCCACCCTCGAATATCTATTACCATGAGACATCACTGGAAACCCATCACAAAACTCCAGAGACCATTCCCAAAAAAAGTCATTCGTACAGATCGAGGCAAAAAACCACACAAAAACTTACCAGAGCACCCCTCTCACCCTTGATTGTGTTGGTTCCCAAAACCGCTGATTGGAAATCCAAGAGCTTTTGCCAATTCTCCTAGATTGCTTCAATCAGTCTTGGCCAACGAATGTGAATAATCTAATTCCCCTGCACTTTAGGCTTCGCTAAACCCTCACCCCAAACACAAAAGGTGTTTTTCTATAGCGAATTTCAACTTTCTTTGATTTCTCAGGATGGCAAATGTTCACTGAGTTTAATCAGAATAAGAATATTTGATTCTTATTTAGTGTTTGAATATTATGAATGCTTATGAATTGAATTTGTATCTTTGTATAAGGAAAATGCTTTGGGTACGAGATAATATATTTCGCAAGGATGAAATGAAAGAACTTCAATGCTCATACAACTGTCAAAAAACCTTCTTTGAGGAGATACACGTGCCAGTCCCTTATCCAACTAATTGGGCGGAATGTAGTCAAGCTTTGTTTGAACCCTCATGTACACTCTGCAATTCAATTTTAGATTCCCTCCCCCATGACATCAAGGATGAATTGATAATAATATTTGTTTTAGTCTAAATGAATTTTAACTCCTTGGTAGGAAACCAATTAGACAAGGATTTGTATAGATGAGAGCTTCGTATACAACCCTTGATACTTGAAAACCTAATATTAAAAACTTCAATTTTCCGGCATCTAACAGTAAAGAGAAAACTCTATGTAGCTGAAAAATGCAAAGGACCAATCTAATAAAAAACAACAAACTTATTTCTTCAATCTTGGACAGGAAACATATTTTCTTTGTATTAATAAAAAAAGTGAATACAATTGATTTACATTTTAGTTGCAGTCACCATCCATGCTATCTTCCTACAGTACCATCTTCCTCCTTTTTCTTATCTATTATTTTTTATATATTTGATTACATTTTACACCACATATATATGTGGATGAATGGTTTTCACACCCCTTTAGGGTGAAGAGACACCACCTTATGCTCAAATTAAAAACTTCTTTTGAAAATACTAATCAACAAATTTGAAATTAACTAATAACTACCTATCTTTCAGATTTGGCTTTGGTCGAAAATCCAAAAAAGATTGTATGAACATAAGATTTTGACTGGAGATAGGAAATTTGATTTTCCGAACTGGGTCTATTTTAGATTGTTAAATTTTGATCATTTTCATCCTTTGGCAACATCATGTTTGAAGCATGTCGAAATTACAGCATCTCTAAAATCTTTGCTCATAGAATTTGATTGTTCCTGTCACAAAGCTTCCTTTATAATCTATTCAATTTAATGCTCATTAATTTCAATACTCCTTACGAGACATTTCAAAAGTGCGAAATCTGCCAGTGTACTCTGATAATTAATTCGGCCACCTTTTTACTTAATGCTCACTTTCGCCATTTCGTAGCCTGTTAAAAAGTCCTTCGCGAAATAGCGAAAAATCGCTATTTTGCTTACCCCACAAATGCCATTCGCGAAATAGCTAAAATTCTCTCTTTTATTTTCTGCTCCTGCGAAATAGCAAAATTTTGCTATTTCACAGCTGCCAACTTCATGACCTGCGAAATAGCGAAAAAGATTCCTCCTGAATGTCTCCAAGGTGTTTTCACATTCTGAATCTCTGCAATATGCCTTCATATTTGATTTCTAGGTATTCTTTATGCTTCAAGATGCAAAATTTCAAAAATGACTCAACAAATTGTCCTCGTAGAAGCCTTCAACACAAACAACTTTGGCGAGATAATCTTTCTAGGCATCATTATTCTCCATGTCTATCTCCATCACATGCCAAAGGCCCAGTGGTGATGGTGCTCTAGAGCTTTTTCATTCAGATTGGGTAGGAAAGGCTGTTTATCAACTTCCACATTTGGCTCAAACATCTTTGGTATGTCATCCGCCCATGGAATTCCCTCCCCTGGTTCTGCCAGCACCACTATGTTGATATCATCAACTAGGAACTCCTCCTTGAATACTAAACACAACACCAACAGAGATTGGACCTTAGGTTCTCCAAGATCAAGCAGGGAGGCTAGAAATTGTGAGGAAATGATCGTGTTTACTCTATGTTGATTGGCAGAGGTCAAGGATTCTTTGCCTAAAACCATTCTAATGGCTTTCATTGTCAAGAGGGATGGAGAATTACAAGAAGACTGAAGCCTTTGATTGGAAATATAACCCAAGAATGACATTTGCCTTTTCAAGCACTTTAGGCAGATAGGTGTCTCCATCTTGAAGCTTTTGTGATTAACCTCGACAATCAACTTACAGATAGAATTTGCAAGCCACCCAATGTGGCGAATTTACTAAAACGAAATGTGCATTAAATTCAACATTTGGAAGCCTCCAAAGGAAATGCCATGTCTTTGCCAAATTAATTTGAAGTCAGGCAAATTTGTTATACTTTTGAAATGACATTATGTTTAGTTGATTTAAAAATTAAAATCCAAATGAAACTCCTATTGATATTATGGCCTTTATGGCAAATATCTACTACCTTGGATAATAATAAATATATAGAATATATATTTATTATAAATCGATATATAAATAATAATAAATATAGGGATATTTATTATTTATTGTTCATTAGAAGATCAATTTAATATAGATTTGAATGGAATAAACAAAGTGTATTTAAAGGGCCCATTTAAATAAACAAGGTTTATTTTAAAGGCCCAAGTCGGCCTTCATAAGGAGACACCCATTCACATATATAAGGAGATCGATCCTTGAGGAGATAAGTATAAAAAACATAACATGCGAACTTTCCCTCAAGCATCTCTAGTCTGCGAATTTCTTTAGCATTGGTATGGCAGACAGTTGTGCATTAAGGAGCGAAATTGGTGATCTGATCTTAAGGAACTCTCTCAGTGGTTCAATCTGCATTCAAGAAGAAGCGAATGTGATCAGAACTTGTGCCAAAATGACAAGATAGATCAGACATCAGATGTGCAATATTGATTAGCATGGTGCGATTTATATGGTGCGAATTATAAGGCAGTTATATGGAGCGAAGTCAGCATCATGAAGGCTGCGAAGTAAATGACATTTGACTGGAGTCACCTATTGCGATGTTGATTATGTTCAAGGTCTGCAATCTGTTGATATGACCAGTATCATATTGGATCAGCGATACATGGATATTTGGATCGGCTATATAAAGGATCAAACCTCGAAGTATAGCGTGTGTAGTGTGAACTTTATATGCAGCGTGATGCAATTGGTCTTTGAAGATCCAAGGAGAATTAAAAGCAAAATTAGAGGCCACATCGGATCAAGTTAAGGAACAAGATCTTGAGGATCAACAAGGGCAGATCTGAAGACAACATAAGGTCTCCAAATCCAAGTAACATCTTACCCTTCTTGTGTTTACTATATCATATCCTGTGCTTAGTTTTGTTAGACCTCTATAGATTGATCATATTCCTTGTGTTAATCTGAAAATATCAACATGGTATCAGAGCCTAGGTTGAGTATAAGATCCATTTCAGATTTAGGAATTCAGTCTAACTTTTTCAAAACCGAGGAAGAAATACTATGATAACCGGAGGTTTGGCCTAAACATAGTAAATTTGGTTTTATATAAAGAGCATAAAAGTAGGGCTAAATTTTGCATTAATGTTGAATATGCAAATTTCCTTAGTTTAAACAACCCTAAGAGGGAGTCTAAGCTTAAGAGGGAGTTGAATCATGGGCTCACTTACCTCTCCCTCTTACATGTGTAAGATCATCCCTTATTGGAATGGCTTAGCTTAATAGCATATGGCATATTATTGGATCATTGGCTGGTTCATTGACTCATTAGCATTGGCATATGTTACTGATTCATTAACATATGCTACATTGGCATATTATTATCGGCTGAGTCATTATCATTAGCATTGATTCACTGGCTCATGATTTGGTTCATGCACTTGGCTGGTTCATTGGTATTGGCATTGACATATGGTACATTGACATATTGGCTGATTCACGAGTATTGGCATTTGTCATATTTCTATATGTCATTTATGTGTGAGCACATCTCTTTTGCATAACACTTGGCTTATGTTAGCATACCCTTCTTCATTGTTATGGCTGAGTCTATATTTGTGACATATAGTTGAGACTATATTGCTTTTGGTATAGATGGATAACTGTTTCATGTATTTTTTATGCATATATGGAGAGATACATAACCAATTAATTGTCATTAACTGTTTATGAATGTGAAGGAAGTACTTTGGTACATTGATAGTATTGGTTTGTGTTGGCCTTTACATTGGCATTGAACAATTATATAATCTGGTATGTATGAGGGAACTTACTTTCCTTTGTAAGCTGAGTCTATTGCATATTGAGAGGGAGTTTTTCTGCCATATGCACTGACATATTTCTGTCTTGGACTTAGTTACAGCCTAAGTCACAAGGTTCGAGTTCGAGTTCGAGTTCGACAACTATGAAGTTCGGCAAGGTCAAAAAGTTCGAAAAAAATTTTGACATTAAATTCGCCTTATATAATTTTCAAAAAAATATAAGTATATGATCTTAGGCTCTAGCTATAGGAAGGTTTGTGGAGATTTATTTATATGATCAAAATATTTTAACATTACAACATAGAT
>MU228494.1:604667-624168 GCA_018584345.1 Thuja plicata | reverse complement strand
TATAAACTCTATTTGCATACCCGTGAATGCAGTCGCACGGAGAATGCAGTCGGAGGCTGGAGCAGAGGAAAGCGCGGGGAGAGGCAGCAACCAACCAGTGGTCCAGTGCAACCACGAACAGCATAAACGAAAGGCTACAGCAACCAGCCGCCACGACCAGCATAAACAAACACGCTACAGCAACCACGAACAGTCGTCCACGAACAGGCGTCCAGCAAGCATGAAAAGAATGTTGTTTACAAACAGATGCAAAAGATGCCAAGATTTTCCCTAGCCCGATGATGGAATTTGAATGAAAGAAGGGGCCCATATTTATTAAAAATTTTTGCTAAAAAACCCTAAAAAAAAATGCCACCGACATTACCTTTTCCAAAAATGCCACCGACATTACCGACATACGAATTTGTGGCGAATTTTTTCGAATTTTTTTCATTTATTATAAGTACGCCGAATTTCGACCCTAAAGCCGAAAATTCGGCGAACCTTGTGACACAGGTTACAGCTGTGGCAACATACATAACTATCTATTTTGTATACATTATACTAGCTGGTTGTGTAATGTTTTAGTATGATGATTTATGCTTGTTCTATGAGAGAACTACACTTGAATATATTGGTTATTGCAGCATACTTTATTGGCCTATTGTATACTTTAGCATGTATGTATGAAGCATACCTTATTGGCCTATTGTATAGCATGGATGGATGAAGCATACTTTATTGGCTTATTGTGTATGAATGGATCATACTTTCTTTCATATGGCTGAGATTATATGTGGTTCTATGTGTGAACACATTATGATTCTTATGATCATAGTTGTTATTCTTATGTGGATAAGATTTTTTTATGAGACATGATCATAGTTGTTACTCTTATACTTATATGGATTCATAAGATAAGATTTTGTTTATGAGATTCATTTGGATATACTTATGCTCATGGCTAAGTTATTCTTATGAATTGGAGGATATCATGGATTTGATATTTTTTTCATGGATCAGGGATATATCATTGAGCATTTGGTGGACATCATGGACTTGATGTCTGGAGACCATTGCTCCGAGCATTTGGTGAATATCATGGACTTGATATTCGTTAGGCCAATGCTCATGATATCATGGACTTGATATCTCTTGGATTAGGGATCCACATTTGAGTAGTTGGTGGACACCATGGACTTGATGTCGATAGACCACTACTCCGAGCATTTGGTGAATATCATGGACTTGATATTCGTTAGACCAATGTTCTTAAGATCACGGACTTGATGTTGTTTTGATGTCATGGACTTGACATTTCTTGAGTCTTGGTGACTCGTGGATTTAGTTATCCACAAATTGGTTGGTATGCATCATGGACTTGATGATACAATGAATATCATGGACTTGATATTCTATTGACTGAGTCAAGGAGACTTGTGGATTTGGTTATCCACAAATTGGATAGAAAACATCATGGATTTGATGTATGAGTCATGATGACTCAGGGTTGGTAAACATCATGGACTTGATGTTACTTTGAGTCGCGGAGACTCGTGGATCTAGGAAATCCACCTCCGGTTGGCAAGCATCATATGATTTGATGACTCTCATATGGATATAAGATGAATGGTTGAGGAATGATGAAGAACTTACGCGTTCTCATCATATCTAGTAGATAGAGATCTACTATCATAGATGAGAAGATCTATGGCATCTTTGGATAAGGAATCCATTTTGGTTATGTTTTGTGATGAAGGATCTATGAGTGGATCTTTGCCTCAAGTCCAAGAGGGAGTGTTGATATTATTGCCTTTACGGCAAATATCTACTACCTTGGTTAATAATAAATATATAGAATATATATTTATTATAAATCGATATATAAATAATAATAATAAATATAGGGATATTTATTATTTATTGTTTATTAGAAGATCGATTTAATATATATTTGAATGGAATAAACAAAGTTTATTTAAAGGGCCCATTTAAATAAACAAGGTTTATTTTAAAGGCCCAAGTCGGCCTTCTTAAGGAGACACCCATTCACATATATAAGGAGATCGATCCTTGAGGAGATAAGTATCAAAAACATAACATGCGAACTCTCCCTCAAGGATCTCTAGTCTGTGAATTTCTTTAGCATTGGTATGGCAGATCAGTTGTGCATTAAGGAGAGAAATTGGTGATCTGATCTTAAGGAACTATCTCAGTGGTTCAATCTGCATTCAAGAAGAAGCGAATGTGATCAAAACTTGTGCGAAAATGACAAGATAGATCAGACATCAGATGTGCGATATTAATCAGCATGGTGCGAATTATAGGGCAGTTATATGGAGCGAAGTCCAGCATCATGAAGGCTGCAAAGTAAATGACATTTGACTGGAGTCACCTATTGCGATGTTGATTATGTTCAAGGTCTGCAATCTGTTGATATGATCAGTATCATATTGGATCAGCGATACATGGATATTTGGATTGGCTATATAAAGGATCAGACCTCGAAGTATAGAGTGTGTAATGTGAACTTTATATGCAGCGTGATGCAATTGGTCTTTGAAGATCCAAGGAGAATTAAAAGCAAGATTAGAGGCCACATCGGATCAAGTTAAGGAACAAGATCTTGAGAATCAACAAGGGCAGATCTGAAAACACCTTGAGTACTGTAGCTATCCACTCGAGAAAGTTGGAGGCCTTTGGCATATTTTGTAGAGTAAGGGGCATCACAGTATGCCTTATCTATAATCCAAATTCTAACAACCACATAACTTATTTAAAATTTTGAAATATTATGAAAATGCCAGGGAATGCTAGATAATCAATGTTAATAGTCTTGTACCTTCTTTCTATAGGAAACTGTAATGTCTTAAAATGGATTTTCACGTGAGCTGCTTGTCAATATCCTGAATCACTGGATCTAAGAGAACTGATTCTTGGGATGTTTGAGATATGTTCTGTATGATGTAAGTCTTGCTCTGTTATAATGAACAAAAGATGAATAAAGATGATTTGACGTGGTCAGGGAGATAACCAAGCTCCCTTATGCATACACAAGCCTCAAATTCGGTTAATGATATCATTGGGTTTCCCCAGTGTTGGCTTATGTCAACATATCCAAATCATATATTCTATGCAGGTATGACATGATTGGATATATTCTACATAGTTCTCTCTCTAGGCTGTTGCTCCATTTTACAATTTCTTCTATTATTTTCATTTAGACCAAAGCTATATAGGAGTAAAATGATGTATGCCTAATCGTTGCATGCCTAGTCTGTAAATCGTTGAGTATTTGCAATTTTTTTTCCTTAAACAAGTGGTTTTCTTGTAAACCTGCAACTTGGCTGACACCATGAAAGAAATGTTGAAAGAATCTTAGAACTGTGGCATGGAAAAAATGATGAAAGAATGTTGGAACTTGCTACTCAGCCTGCACCATGGAAGAATTGCTTAAAAACTCATGATTTTTAACCTGTGTGCAATTTGCAGACTTCCAATGATGTCCTCACAAATGTGATGTTTAAATTTTTTGTGATAGTTTCTAAAAACTTCCTTTCATTTGTTCATGGTTTCACAGACTTGCAATTTACCTATAATATAAATCAAAACCCTAGGTCCCTTCACGCTCTGCTTAAAATTATGATTTTTAAGGAGTTCAAGTTTTTTTCTTATGTTTTTTAAATTTGCTGAGGTTTTGCTTAGTTGAAAATTTAGGGTCTGTCAAGTCAGAGCATGTGAACTAGTAGGAATTTTATCAAGTATTTTAGTTTCTACTTGCTAAATCTTTACATTGTTGATTTTTTTAACCTATATATCATATTTTCTTGTTTTCTCATAATTTTGTCATATGTTCTTCTGTTTGGGTCTTAGTTGTCTTTAGTTTCTTGACTGAGTGCAGCAGTTAATCTTAATAATCAAAATCAAACTTTATTATTAGAAAATCATCTCATTGTTAATGAAGAATAATGTAAGCTTCATATTTGAAAGTTTGGAATAATGCTAAGATGCAACATGGATTTCATCAACTAGAATAATGTTCTTCTTATTTTTCCTTTTTGTTAAACTACAGTTGTCTTTTTGTTGCATCATTAATTTATTGTTTGATTTTAATCTTCAGGTTGATATCAACAAGCTTGATAAATTGAATTTCCAGATCGCACCTTCGGTGCAACATGCTCTTGCAGAAGGCCTTCCTATAGTTGCTTTTGAGTCTACAATAATTTCTCATGGTAAGGCATTAAGGAACGCTTCTGTATGGGATTTTCAATTTTCTTTTCACTCCTTTGATTTTTAAATTTACCTAGTATTCAAACATCTATACAACTTTATCGTGGGGAAGTTTGTTCCTCAATGGTAATACATTTTGTCTAATTTACACCAATTTTAGTACAAGGATTTTCCCAGCAAGACATTTGCCAAAGCTCTTCTGGGTAATCTGCCTAGAAATTTTTATACCAATTTACAGAAGACACTAATTTGTATGAAGTAATTGTGTGCTAGACCAGAATTATAATTGAAGTTTTCACTTTTCATAATGACAAATAATGGTCAACGGGACTGTGGTATACTTGTTAGAAATAATAGTAAATAGAAGCACCTGGAAAAGAACATCTCCTTTGAGAAAAAAAGGGAAGAAAGAGTGGACTAAAACTGCTAAAAAGGGGTTGCTATTTTGGCAAATGGATATGTAAACTAATAGGCTTATTGCTGCATCTATATATGAGAAAGAAATAGCTCCTCCATATCTTCAGAAGGAGCAATTTTGAGGTTATGAGCAAGTGCTTATTGAGGAATGTCTTCTAAAGAGTGACCTGTACTGGTTGTGCTTAGGCCCTAGAAATCTGGCAACGTAATATGAAATATGGACCATTAAACTCTAAATTACAAGAACTTTCTTACAATGTAGCATAGTCCACATTTAGTGAGAGATTCCTTGAGAACTTGTAAGTGTACCTTATGGCCCAGTAATGGAATTAAGATTTCCATGACAAATTGTCCAATAAGAGTCATAATATTGTAAAATTAATTTTGAGAGCTTTATGCTAAATAATGTACACCTAAAATCTAAATCAGTCAGCTTAGACAAAAATGACACACTAACTTTTCCCTTATTTTCTTGCTGGGGTAAACCTATAAGGCCAACTTTAATGGGACAGATGATAGTCACTGATTTAATATAAATATAAATCAAATGCATTACTTTGAAAAAAAATAAAAATTCTTGTCATCTCTTTTATTGCATCTATAGCGAATTGGAAGCAACTATTGAGGACTTCTTTTTGGTGCAAGTGAATTATTTGTATTGACTGTCAAATAACTTTACACAGTCTAGTTTGAAAACCAAGATAAAACATTTGGGACATTCACAGATTGACCTGGAATATCACTGGTCACCTTTATTTATAAAAAATCCAAGCTTTTACAGTCAGAATTGAATAATGATACTTTTTGATGGATAAAATAAAAAGACACTGTTTTTGTACCATTCACTGACAGTCTATTTTTCACTTCAGATTTACAATTGTTTTGTCAAAATATAAATCTTTTAACCTTTGTTGCTGGTTTTGGTATGGGGTCAGGTATGGCAGTACACTACTATTGTAATATTTTTTTCTTGGGTATAGTACGGTGGATCTAACTCTTGAGTGTGCTGACTTGGACATTATTGTCACACAACTTGCCAAAAATCCCTTTAGATGAGGCATGCTCTTCATATGACATGGCCAGTGCTAGTGGCAAAGTAACTCATTGTGGTTCAAATGAAATTGAACCAAATGTTAACATTATTACTCTCAATGAAGAGCAATATGAACAGTATTGAATATTGATTGTAATTGTCTGTGTATTGACATTTGATAGATTAACGAGTTATGAATTTGTGGGTATAGTCTTTTTTGCAAAAAAATTATGATGTATTATATATATGTATTGTGACGACTCTCGATTAAGATGGTAAAATTATTAATGTTATTATCAACATGTCCCCAAAATATAATCCTAATCATGTAAAACAATTATAGGTGATTACATCATTAACATCATAATCATATATGAATTCCTATGTTACCGGATTCCTCTGCTGAGGCCCGGATCCTGGTTCTGGTTCTTCTCGGATCCGGATTCCTCTCGCATTCCTCCCGGATTCCGGCAGGGTTCCGGAATGGAATCCGGATTCCATTCCGGAACCCTGCCAGAATCCGGGAGGAATCCAGGAGGATCCGCAGGAATCCAGAAGGATCCACGGGAATCCAAGATTCTGGGCGTAAAAAAAGGGGCCCACTTTGTGTTTTTTTTTAAATTTTTTATGTAATGACATTTTGAGACTTTTACAAAGTATGAATATGATATAATCATATACTGACAATTATGGATTTATCATTTTATGAGAATCACGCTTCTAACTTCTTATTATTATCATTATATGTTTGAACTTTGAAGTTTTGAACTAATGATGAATGAGCATTGACATGTTACATGTATGGAATCTATGAATATACATACATATATAAATTTATAATATATATATATATATTTCGAAAATGTCTATATATATACCCGCGGAACCAGGATCCGGCCCAAAATTTTTTTGCCGAATCCACGAACTTGAACCTGAATCCGAATCCGAACTAGAACTAGGATCGGCTACTTAGATGAATTCCATAAGATTCACACATTTTCATGAATAGATCTAATAGATCAAAAATTATATATATATTTGATATATAATTGTAATGTATACCAATATTATAAATCTGAAATCAATACCCATCAAATAGTATCATAATATAAATCTGAAATATATTATAATATATGATAATATATCTATCTATCTATATATACCAAATAATAAATATAAATAACATATCAATATAGAAGTATAAATAATATAATATATATATCAAATTTTAAATATAAAACCCATCCCATATCGAATGATAACAATGCATTAAAGCTCTTCATGGTGGAAATGTGCCTCTTCTCAGCATTACACTGTTCTCAAGCTCTCTTCTCAGAAGGTTGAGAAGGGTGCTTCTGTTATCGAGACTCAAACTTCTGATCCTGTAGATTATGTGGTGGTTTCCGATAAGGTTATTGAGGGCGTTTCTGCTGGAACTGCTTCTGTTGTTTCTGTGCTGGATTGTGCCAGGGCTTCGGCTTCTAATGCTTCTGGTGGTAATGTTTCTGTGGTTACTGTGCTGGATAGTGCCAAGACTTTTGCTGGTGTCTACTGTTGTTAGCTCTGTTGGCCATGCTGAAGCCATCCCTTTGGCTGAAGCTGGCTCCGAGAGTGGTTCTTGCTCTAAGTCTCTGTTGGCTGCTTTTGCGCAGTCGTTGGGTGTCGGGACTTCGGTTTTGGATACTCACTGTTGGCAGGATGTTGCGGCTAAAGTGGAAGAAGGATGGATAACGGTCAAAGGTAAACACTCCAAACGATCCTCGCCTTCTTTTGACATGACTCTTCGGTCCCAAAAGAAGGGGACCAAAGTAAATCTTAATGACTGGAATTGTTTCTGGGCTGCTGATTTTTATCTGTGGCAACGTTCTTCAAGGTTTAGTTTAAGTGGCTGGCCTATTGCTCTTGATGGCCTGTAGTATTCTTAGGGGAATTTTAATGCTCTATCTTAAGTTATAGTCTTGTACAGGGTTTCGGGGCCCCTTCAAAACCTGTTTTTTAAATTTTTACATTTTGCTGGTCTTTTAGGTTGTCAAGGTGTCAGCTGGCTTTTGTTTTGGAAGCCAACTTTTCTATTTAGTTTCTCTATGTTTTCTTGTTGTTTCAAGGGGGGATTTATTGCTAAATCTTCTGTAATCTTTTGTTCAAGGTTTCGGGTCCTTTCAAAACCTGCTTTTCACTTAATAAAAAACAATGCATTAAAGCTAAGCCTCATGAAATGCGGCGAATACAAGAGTTGCGACAATTGAAAGAGAAGTCGCTTCTTCCCCCCCACGCGGGTATAAGTGGGGGAAGAAAACGACAAAGAGGGCATCCAAACATAAATAAATATATCATCCAATCAACAATTTTAATATCCAATCAACACTCCCTATCTAATACAGTCAGGTACACTTTAAATGGTGAAGGCAGATCACGTTTGCAGTAAGGAATCAAACAATAGTCAGGAAGGGAATTACGAATACTCAGATCAATTTAAATAGAATTCAGACAACACTGTCCGAAGGAATTTGTACCAAAAGATATTGAAGATCAGATTTAAGAATTACAGAGTTGAGATAAATTTTCATTGTAGTAGCAGAACTTGTTCACCAGCATTATATTATTAGCGTCAACTTAGAGAAGAGGAATTGATTCTAGTGGAATTCATTCCTTTGTGAAGAGCCTTCTAAATTGATATTTCTTTCTACAAGAGGATAACCTCAAAGAAACCAGAGATAGCAGACCAAAGTTAGTTGACAGCTAAGTAAAGGTATTATCATATGTATTTATGTTATGAACACAATCCAAGCTCTTCTTGGTGAAGGGCATTCTTAGTGAATGTCAAGAACGATCCAAGCCATGCTTGGTGGAGGACATTCTTAGTCAATGTCAAAAAGGATCCAAGCCATGCTTGGTGGAGGGTATTCCTAGTGAATATCATGATTCCAAGTTTAGAATCTAAAGAGAGATTTTGATCTCTTAGAGATCATATATATTGGTAATGGGAAAGTACATATGCATATGTGACAGAGGTATACACCTTGATGGGTATCCATAAGGCTTGGGAAGAGATGGAATCTCTTCCCAAGACTTATAAGGATGGATAAACCAATGATGGTTATCCTAGAGGCCTTAGTGGAGGTAGACCAAAATGAGATGGTGAGAAGTTGAGGACCATTCTAGGTGTGGCCATAAGGCAACTAGAGCCCCTGGAGGTCCTCACCAGAGAACTAGGAACTTGATTTTGGGCTCTCCCTAAGGATTAGGTGGGGATTAGGTGGGAATTAGCTGGGGATTAGAATATAGTTTTCTTTCATTAGCGCGCGCACACACACACATCTTTGTATGAAATATATTAACAATTGTTGCTGGTTTACACATCAAGGAATTAGGCTATAACCAACCTAGGAGGTGGGGACATTACATGTATTTATGTATGTATCAGCACATTTAAGAGTTTTGTCACCCCTCATTGTAATCAAGTTTTCAGTGTGACAAGAAATCCCAAAAACTAGTGTGGGATTGATAGTTGAGATTCCAATGGGATTGAGGTGTAGCATCCCACATTGGGGGTCTAGGGGTAATGACCATATGGGGTTGAGGAACAATGCTCCTAACAAGATCTATGGGATCGTCCCTTGCAAGGTCAAGGGGCAGCACCTCAAATTAAGGCCTTTGAAACCATACAAAACTTCATGGTGAACGCCATTTTCACAATTTTATCACTTGAGGGCAAAATTAGGTATTTGTTACTTTTTTATTAATAAAAATATTTTGATTTTTTTTTCTTTGAGTGGCCCTTGGGTGCCTTGGATTTTCCTGGGTTCAACTCATGTTTTTCTAGGGTCCCGCTTGAGCACCTTGGGTTCCTTGCCTAGGTGGGACGCTTGGTGAACCCAAGTCGCTCTTGCATAGGGTTGGTACTCGAATTGGTTTTAAAGAAATTAGTACAAAATTCAAAAGAACTATAAAATTTTGTGGTCCAATAAAGTCAAACATTTGGGCTAACTTCTTGTCCTCTAAGTTTGATGTCCTCAAAGAAGATGAAACTAAGCTAGCCAATTTTCATTTTGTCAAAAAGGTCTAGAAAGACATGATTAAAAAGGAACTCTTAAAAAGGAACTTTTAAAAAGGAGACTTTGGATGCAAATAAAATGAGGAAGTTCGACAACATATCATCTTCATTGGTATGTTGTCACAATGACATTTTGGTCTTTTTTTGGGAAAATTGTCGAGATAAATGAAGCATTGACAACTTGGAAGTCAGGCCTCATAGTACATTTTAAGCATTTAATATCCTTGTCGGGGTTCTAAACACCTTTCTCCATTAGGAAAACCTTCATGATTAAACTTAAGCTACTCTTGTTTGACATACCCTTATAAAATTTGAATGTCAACTTTGAAAAATGATTATGTAAAATATTCTAGAAGATTCTTTAGAGATGTCATTTTTATCTCCAAGGAGTTTTGTCCATTTTCTTCACGGAAACAATAGTATCATTTTGCAATGGCCATTTTGTTCACTGGAATTTTGAGGCAAAAACCTCATAATGAAATGCGCACCAAGATGATGATTGGACTACTAAAACATAAAAATGATTGCGAAATTCTTGAATAGACTTGGAAAAAAACACATTATCTATAATTAAACATAATTCATGTATTATGTAAAGACCACCCCTGATTTTTTTTTTCTTTTTTGTTGAAGAGTTTTTTGAACAACACTTGCCAAATACAAGAAAGATCTAACAATGATCTGATCTGATTTAGACACTTTCAAAACTCAATACATACCTTGCCAAACATCATTTGAGACTAATGCCAGTAGATTTCCACAATCCATCAAGTTTTAATGCTAATGCTTCTGGATTCGATTGTGTGTATAATTTTTGCATCAACGTTTTGGATCACTCCCTGTGATCCATCATCAGGATGAAAGAAAGATGGTCTACTTGCAGATCTAACGCACAAAGATCGAGGGAAGGTCAAGGGTTAGAGGTTGACCAGGGAAAAGGTGATAAACCAAAGGGATAGTTAAAAAAAACAAAAGAAACCAAAAGCAACAATTAAGCTCTAACTAATAAAGGAGACTACAAATTAATAAAAATAAAGACACAACAAGAAAAAAAAAGCAACGAGAAGATGAAAAAAGAAAAAGAAAAAAATAGAAATATAGATTAAACGAATAATAAACAAAGAAAAATAAAAAGAAACCAAGAAAAGGCTAAAAGTGAATAAAAAGAGACCAAGACACTAAATCACAAAGAAGCAAGAAAAATTGAAAAAGTACAAATAAAAAGAAGAAAACAAAAGAAAATAAATACTAAAAAGAGAAAAAATAAACTAATAATAATAATACGCAACTAAATTATTTAATACTTTCAGTCATTACAATGAATAAATACCTCATGAAGGAAGTAAGTTCAGTATTCTCATGTCTGATTTTGAGAGCAGATTTGGAACGGTCAATTATAATGGTTTAGAAAGGTCTTCTAGTGACAAACAATACTCCACATGGATGCTATTAAGTTAAAATCACCTCCAAACTTGCCAAAGGGTTCATAGGACTGCTTAAAAATATTTGAGCATCAAGTAGACACCTTTCTAGATGAGATAATATGTTGGCAGTGGGCCAGCGTCCCTCGCGGGATTTGTGACATGGTTTAACAGCCTCCTGTGTCTTCTAAAAGTCTAGTGGTTGTATCGGGCATTGACATGTCAATCTTTTGGTGCAACGACAACCCTAGCTTCTAACAAGTGGTATCAGAGCTTGGTCACATGTTCAAATCACGCAGGCCACGGCGAGTGACGCTGGGAGGGGGATTGTTGGTGTTGATATTATGGCTTTTACGGCAATAGATCAACCATCTTGAACTAATTAAAGGAAATAATAATAATAATAAATATATATAGGATATATATATTTATTATTGTAAAACGATATAAATATAAGTAATATTTATTATTTATTGTTTGATCGATTTGCATAAATAAGTTTATATTTAATTTGTACTTGGGAGGGCCCAAGTCGGCCACTGTAATGTCCCCTTTTTAGCAGACATGGATTGTGGATGATTAGCCTATTATTTCGACCTTCGTAGGCTAATGAGATTGGATAGAGGGTCCTTTGAGGGATGCATCTTCTTCAGTGGTCAAAGTTTTGTAGATTTGGCTTTCGTTTGAGGTCTCCAGGACTCTGTATGTAGTACTTACTATTTATAGTAAGTCGGAGATGTTAGAGATGGACCCCTCTTATTTTTAGTAAAGGGGTATGGTCGTATGCAGATTCATTATGTCAGCTCCTAGTTTAGATGGCGTGCAAAAATGATGAGTAATAATGGAGATATTAATATTTATTTGGCTAAAATAAATATTAATAGTTTGAACTTATATTATAAAGTTATAATATAATTTTATATTATAACTTAAGTGACTTAATGTTGAGGGTCTATTTCTCATCGAATGGGGCCAACTGACTGAATTAATTGAAGGAGAAAAACTAAATGTATTTTCCTAAGTCTAAAATCATTAAAATGTTTTAATGATTTATTTTTAAATGATTTTATGAGGAAAATCRCAGCTCTCTAGAAGAATTTGATTTAGGGTTTGAAAGGCATATTTATGCTTGGAAAAGAAGGAAGAAAGGATCCATTGTTATTTGCTATCATTTTGAAAACAGGTTTTTGTGCTCTGAGAAGGGTTTCAGCCATTGCCATTGAAGAACGTAGTTCCTTCTATGGGTCTCCATTTGAGCTGGTGCAATATCCAGTGAATTTGGGAAATTCGAGAGTTTCATCCAAGAACTCTATTGTGCTTCAGCAGAGGTTTTATTTAGCAGTCAGTTGGAGATAGAAAAAAATTTATTGCAGCTGCTACAGTGCATGAACAGTGTCGCGCTACAGTAACATGAATAGTGCCGCGCTACAGTAACGTGAATAGTGATGCGCTACAGTACCACCGTGAACAGTACCCGCGCTACAGTAATAAAGGCAATAAGATTCATGCTTCCAAAATCAGAAGTCTTGCAGGTCANAGCACAATAATCAGGTTTTTTTTATCATTTGTTTACTTGCTTTGTAAGGAAGATTCATTCCAGACTTGCACACTTCATTGCAAAAATTGTTATCTTGACTGGCATTCAATATTGAAGTCTAATTTTGCAATTATCTCATTCAAGCATATTGTATAAGAATAACTATTTGTTTAATGTCAAAGAATTCTCCAAAAACTACAAAGAATCAGAATATTACAAAAACACAAAACATTCAAACACCAACAAAATCAACGGTGAACGAGACTAGTGGATTCAGAGAGTTAGAACCATTGGGGTTCTTACATCGAGACTAGTGGATTCAGAGAGTTAGAACCATTGGGGTTCTTACAGCCACCTTGAGGTGGTGGAGTTTATCTCCAAAATCTCATATATATAATGATTCGATCCTTGAGGAGAAAGGCATCAAAAACATAACATGTGCTTCTCCTCCAAGAATCTCTAATCAGTGAATTACTCTTCCATTCAAGAGTGCAAACTATATCTTGGAATGTGAACTTGATCAGACCTTAATGTGCAAAGAGTGCGAGTTATATCTGCCATTTAAGTGCGATCTATATTAGCATCAATGGTGCGAAATAAGTTAATCGTATAGTGAGAATTATATCAGACATTGGTCAGATCTTGTAGAGCGAATTTAGGCAAATGCAAAGAGCAAATTCAAGTTGGTGCGAATTCCAGTAGTATGCAAATTTAGGGTGGCTTGAAGAGCAAATTGAGGTAGATGCAAAGAGCGAGTTGAAGCAGTCCATTAAGTGCGAACTCCAGCAATATAAGGATGTAATCTTAAGCCCGATTCAGGGCTATGATTATCATCTATTCAAGTGTGATTATAACTGCACTACGTATCTGCCTTTAAGGACACATAAAGTGCAGATTGATTACAATGTTTAAAGTGCATATCATAGGGCAGATCTAAGGCAATCCAAAGTTCAAATCGGTGGCATATTGGAGCAAAGTTAAAGAAGCCCTAGGTGGGCAACTTGGCATATACAGATTAGGCCAATATTGAAGGGCAAAATTAAAGATCTCAAGGTACAGATTTGAAGTCTCTAAGGACCGATTCAGTACTATAATCCTGGTATTATCTCTCCTTGTTCTTGAATTATTTTCTTTACATCCTGTACTTAGTCTTGGAAGACCTCTATAGATTGTATATTCCTTGTTAGAATCTGAAAACATTAACATGGTATCAGAGCCTAGGTTGAGTAAAAGATCCATTTTCAGATTTAGGAATTCAGTCTAACTCTTTCAAAACTAAGAAATACTATGGCAATCGGGGTTTGGTTCAAACAGTAATTTGACTTTACATCTTATTACATTTTATGAGGGTTTTGATTTGCATCAAGATCTAGGATTCTGATTATGCAAATTCATTGGTCCTTCTATGCTAGATATTGATTGGCTCCTATGTTATGTAACCATCTTATAATTGGCTGGAAAGATATGGGTAAAATTGTGTCAATACATTCTTGCATGTTTTGAAACTATTCGATTGACCTTCTTAGGGTAAATTACAAAATATCTGGAAACATACATTGAGAGGGAGTCTAACCTTGTGGACATTATAAGGTAAACCTAAGCTTTAGAGGGAGAAGATAGGATCTGTATAAACCTCTCACCATATTGTTCTAGAGGGAGTAGATCATCTTGAGTGGCACATGCCCCAGAGATCATAACCTGGTATGAATTTAAACATTTATGAATAATATGAATCATGGGCATACTAACAATTTATCCCTGTGTGGTTCTGTAGAAGGAAACCCACTGTAGTGCTTGACTTAAGAGGGAGTTTAATCATGGGCTCACTTAAACCTGGTTTTGCAGTATAAACTCCTTTCTTTACTTTTTGCATTCTAATTGTATGAATGTGCGGTATCATAGCTAGTTAATTATTATTAGCTGATTATGAATATGTAGGATCTTGCATATTGAGAGGGAGCTTTATATATGGGCTCACTTGTACCAATTGTCTAAGTGATAAACTCCTTCCTTATTTTGGATATATGCATTGACATATTTCTGTCATGGATTCATTTACATCTGATTACTTGATTTGTGTATGAGTGGCATCATACAACATCTGATTACTTGATTTGCGTATGAGTGGCATCATACACAACTATTTTGGATATTTGACTTACTTTATGTATGTTACTTTACTTTGGCTGCATATTGGCATATTTTTGTAATTGTATATTCTATGTATGAATGGATCATACTTCTCATTGGTATACATTATATTAGCAGCACTACTTCACATTGAGTAATGTCTCATGTTGCATTACATTGGTTTACTTTTGCATATATGTGAACATGCTTCCTATATTCATGGTTGAATTATACTTGTTCTATGAGAGTACTACATTTGGATATGTACATTGGTTATGCATATATGTATTCATATTCTCCTGTATTTTTGGATATTCTTATGAGGATAAGATTTAATTTTTTGATATTCTTATGTGGATAAGATTAATTTTCGGTTATTCTTATGCTTATGTGGATTCATGAGATAAGATTTTGCTTATATGATTCATTCGATTATTCATTTGATTACACTTTTGCTCATGGCTAAGTTGTTCTTATGAATTGGAGATTTAGAGAATATCATGGATTTGATATTCTTCCCATGGATCAGGGATCCATTGTTGAGCATTTGGTGGACATCACAGACTTGATGTCTGTAGACCATTGCTTTGAGCATTTGGTGAATATCATGGACTTGATATTCGATAGACCAATGCTCATGATATCATGGACTTGATATCTCGTGGATCAGGGATCCACATCTGAGTAGTTGGTGGACATCATGGACTTGATGTTGATAGACCATTACTCCAAGCACATGGTGAATATCATGGACTTGATATTTGTTAGATCAATGCTCTAAACATCATGGACTTGATGTTATTTTGGACACTCAAGTCAAGTTGACTTGTGGTTGGTAAACATCATGGACCTGATGTTACTTTGAATATCATGGACTTGATATTCTATCTGTTGAGTCGTGGAGACTCATGGATCTAGGAAATCCACATCCGGTTGGTAAGTATCATATGACTTGATGTTACCATGGAAAGATGATTCTCATATGGATATGAGATGAATGGTAGGGGAATGATGAAGAACATATGTGTTCTCATCATATCTGGTAGATAGATACCTATCTTCATAGATGTGAGATCTATGGTGTCATTGGATAAGGAATCCATTTTGGTTATGTTTTGTGATGAAAGATCTATGAGTTGATCTTTGCCTCAAGTCCAAGAGGGAGTGTTTATATTATGGCCTTTACGGCAATAGATCAACCATCTTGAACAAATTAAAGACAATAATAATAATAAATATATATAGGATATATATATTTATTATTGTAAAAGGATATAAATAATAATAATAAATATAAGTAATATTTATTATTTATTGTTTGATCGATTTGCATAAATAAGTTTATATTTAATTTGTACTTGGGAGGGCCCAAGTCGGCCACCTTGTGGTGGTGGAGTTTATCTCCAAAATCTATCCGATCCTTGAGGAGAAAGGCATAAAAAAACATAACATGTGCTTCTTCTCCAAGAATCTCTAATCAGCGAATTACTCTTCCATTCAAGAGTGCGAACTATATCTTGGAATGCGAACTTGATCAGACCTTAATGTGCAAAGAGTGCGAGTTATATCTGCCATTTAAGTGCGATCTATATCAGCATCAATGGTGCAAAATAAGTTAATCATATAGTGAGAATTATATCAGACATCGGTCAGACCTTGAAGAGCGAATTTAGGTAGATGCAAAGAGCGAATTCAAGCTGGTGCGAATTCCAGCAGTATGCAAATTTAGGGTGGCTTGAAGAGCGAATTGAGGCAGATGCAAAGAGCGAGTTCAAGCAGTCCATTAAGTGCAAACTCGAACAATATAAGGATGAAATCTTAAGCCCGATTCAGGGCTGTGATTATCATCTATTCAAGTGTGATTATAACTGCACTACGTATTTGCCTTTAAGGACACATAAAGTTTAGATTGATTACAGTGTTTAAAGTGCAGATCATAGGGCAGATTTGAGGCGATCCAAAGTTCAGATCGGTGGCATATTGGAGCAAAGTTAAAGAAGCCCTAGGTGGGCAACTTGGCATATGCAGATTAGGCCAATATTGAAGGGCAAAATTGAAGATCTCAAGGTACAGATTTGAAGTCTCTAAGGGCCAATTCAGAGCTATAATCCGGGTATTATCTCTCCTTGTTCTTCAATTATTTTCTTTACATCCTGTGCTTAGTCCTGGAAGATTTTTATAGATTGTATATTCCTTGTTAGAATCTGAAAATATTAACAGTTGGCAGTGGGCCAGTGTCCCTCACGGGATTCGTGACATGGTTTAACAATCTCCTGTGTCTTCTATAAGTCTAGTGGTTGTATTGGGCATTGACAAGTCGATCTTTTGATGCAACAACAACCCTAGCTTCTAACATAATACTCAGAAAACTCACTAGTATACTGCTGTAGCTGATTCACAGCTCTCATTCATGGACAACCAGCTTATAAGCATCACCAAACTCACTCCAAAACTCCTATAACTATTCCTACAACAATAGACGTTTCAGATGGTATATGTTACAATGGTAATTGCATTAATTTATTGAAAAAATGAAGATGTACATATAGCAATTACATTGACGATGTTTCCTTTAGAAATAATTGTAGACAAAAGACAAGATTAGAAAGAATCTAATCTAACTAACATTACACTAAAAATACATTATTGAGCATTAATAATAAGATACACAACTATTATTCTAATACTGTATTGACCACCCCTGATATTTTTTCTTGTTAAATCAAATGTAACAAGATGTATCTATTGTTGATCGTTAGCTTCAAATTACATGCATGCAACTCAAACCCACATTTACAAGTACTCTTAAGATAACAAACTGGTTGAGTGGGGGATATCCACTCCAACTCAATCAGTACAGTAATATGAAACCCACAAATGCATTGCTTTTAAAGATAAACTGTAAATGCAATTCAAACTTCTCTTCAAATGATAATTATTGCTTTTGTATCCCTTTTATTTCTTTATGAATATATTGTGAATATACAACCTTCTAATTAAATTCTTTTGTATGCAGATTGCTGAATACACTATGTTCGATTTCAATATGTTTCAGCCAACGATCGTTTGGCATATATGTATAAGCAAATGTGAAGAGTCACGTAAATGATAAGCCGTGACTCATTAATGAGTCACGTCTTATCATTGACGTGACTCTTCATAACAAACAAGTCGCTGTTAATACAAATCGATATTGAACCGATACCACATAAGCCGATAATACTATCGGTGATAACATAACAATTTTGATATTTAAACCGATACTAATCAGTATTCATTATAAGTCGATACTCGTATAAATCGGTGACCATCGATTTATCATTAATGATAATCGATGGTTATCGATCTATCACTAATGATAATCGATGATCATCAATTCATTACTCATGATAATCGATAGTTATATGATAAGAATATTTATCATTAAAATATGTATATGGATATATATTAATGTATATATAATGATAGATATCATTATTATATATATATTTATATATATTCATATATGTATTATATATACTCATTTATATATTTATCTTATCGACAGTATTAGATTTAACACTCCCTCTTAGCTAGGGAAGATAAAGTATCTGATGCATCTCATTTCTCATAAGAATATATATCTCACCTTACTTGTGAATGTAAAATGGTATGACATATCACTTAACATGTGATACCCAGTTTTACATATCACCTAACATGTGATATGAGGAATCACCTAACATGTGGTACCAAGTTTTACATATCATCTAACTCATGATATAAGGAATCACCTAACACGTGGTACCAAGTTTTACATATCACCTGACTCGTGATATGAGGAATCACCTAACACGTGATACCAAGTTTTACATATCACCTAACTTGTAATATGAAGGATATAATATGCTCGAGAACATTAGATTCTCCTTATATACCCCTATTATGGTATGTGCACTGACATTACATCACATAATGTCTACCATAACAAATCATGGCACATCCATGAATCAAGATGATATCAAGTCAACATGATATCAACATTACAAGATCATCACCTTATAATGTTAACTACAAGTGTTCATTAAATACAAAGTCGTCACTTTTTAGCAATGTACACAGGATGGGTGGGCCCATAAAGTCATACAATCACACATATGACAAAAGAAGTTTACCCATTAAACATTTTTATCATATTAGTAAAAATCAAAATTTTACATTTCAACCATACCAAGATTTTTCCTGAAGTGACCAACTTTCACCTTTGGGAGTGGTTTGGTAAGGATATCTGGTGTTTGATCTCCTGTACTGATATATTCCAACTGGATCACATTCCTTTCTACCATGTCTCTCACATAGTGGTAAGGAATCTCTATATGCTTAGATCTGTCATGAAATATTGGATTCACTGATAGCTTGATGCAACTTTGGTTATCACAGTGGATGATAGTCGGTTTTAGTGGTTCGCCGAATAATCCTACAATTAGTTTTATGAGCCATACTGCTTCTCTAGCAGCCATTGATGCTGTGATATATTCAGCCTCTATAGAGCTTTGTGCCACTGATGACTATTTTCTGCTAATCCACGATATCGTAGCCGATCCTAAACTGAAGCAACACCCTGAGGTGCTCTTTCGATCGGTCACACTTCCAGCCCAATCTGAGTCGGTGAATCCATGAAGATCTAAGGCAACCTTTTCATATTTGAGTCCATAATTTAG
>MU228494.1:588542-601204 GCA_018584345.1 Thuja plicata | reverse complement strand
GACTTAAGTGACTAAAAGACAAAGTACTTTAAGTGACTAGATGACAAAAGTGCTTTTATCCCACATTGCTTAGTTTGGTGTAATGGCTCTCATTTTGAGGTTATAAAAGGAGATCTTCCTTGGGAAAGGCACCACGAGAATTTATAAAATTAAAGATTTTATATTAGGTTGCTTGAATGTGACTGATTTCTTGGGGACATAGCCCCTTAAGAGTTTTATGGAAATTGGACGTAGCCCCAATATTCCATCTTTGGTGAAGTCATCCAGATTTCACAAGTGAAGTTAATTTGCAGATATATGAGAAAGTTATTGCATCAGAACCCTTAATCAGTCCAACAAACAAGTAAGTTCAGTACACCAACATTGTCTCACCATTTTACAGAAGTTCGATTCATTTCAGGTAGGAGAAATATTCAGTTTGCATTGGTTAGTCAATATCTTCAGGCAGAATACATTGAGAATCCAAAAAGGTGACATTGGGGTGAAGGTCCATCGAAATACACAGAATCTATAGACCAAGGAGTCTATGTGGAGTTAGCACCATAGTGGCTGCTGTAACAAAGTACTCGCGAGCTCCTCCATTACACTGCCCGACAGATGTTAGCTAGCACGGGATTAGCTAGGAGTAACAGTGCACAAGGAGGGTCTGAGTCCTTGTGATTCGAGTTGGCATCCGCAGGTGTCCAGTCATGTGAATGCCAACAGACCATTCCGGACAGCAATGCAGTGGCTGCGGGTTAGACTCCCAACTCCATAGCCGCGTATGTGTCCAGGTGGGCAGATTCTGCGCAGGTTTAGTGGTTTAAACAACTGAAGGTGGAGGTGACGTGTATGTGGGCCGAATGTCCAGTCCATGTGACATTCATTAGCCACGGCAGCAGCAGTCTTCAACAAACCGCAGTCTCAGACTGGAGGCCGCGACTCAAGTGGAGTCTTATTTCTATGCAAACCGATGAATAGCAATGCCAGGTGCACAAATCCGATAGGATTCATCTTGAACTGTTCTTAAATATTTTATAAGAAGCTTGTAATAGACTTCGATAGCCAGCTAGAGTTTTGAAGTTATTGTGTCCTGATTGTTACATGCACGAGTATTAATAACATTTAATTCATACGCTTGCAAATATATCTATTGTTTCTTGGGAATTTAAATGACATAGTTCCACCAGCAGCGACATCACGGATTTATGACATAAACCCACCTGTGCCTACATATTGAGCTCCTTAAATTAAAACAAGTCACAAACATTGGGTGTTATCTTTAAACAAGAAACCAACACAACCGACTAAGTGCAGGCAAACAAATTGTTACAGCTAGTTGAGATCGTTACAATGTAGTTTTCTCTGGATCATTCTCCGGTTCTGTCTTGTCTTCTTTTATGAATGATTCAACCTTATTTTCTTTTAGTATCATTAGTATTCTGAACTTCCATGATGAAAAGTTATTTCCTCCTTCAAGCCTATCCTCAAAACTGATAACACTTGCCATGGAAATGTGATGAGCTATACATTGTATTTAAATGTCTTACGTTTGAAAGCTTCTTGGATCTTCTTTAACTTGGCTTTGATACTATGTAAATGCAATTCAAAATTCTATTCAAATGATAATTATAGCTTTTGTATCCCTTTTATTTCTTTATGAATATATTGTGAATATACAACCTTCTAATTAAATTCTTTTGTATGTAGATTGCTGAATACACTATGTTCGATTTCAATATGTTTCAGCCAACGATCGTTTTGCATATATTTATAAGCAAATGTTATGAGTCACGTAAATGATAAGCCGTGACTCATTAATGAGTCATGTCTTATCATTGACGTGACTCTTCATAACAAACAAGTCACTGTTAATACAAATTGATATTGAATCGATATCCCATAAGCCGATAATACTATCGGTGATAACATAACATTTTTGATATTTAAACTGATACTAATCGATATTCATTATAAGTCGACAGTCATATATAAATCGGTGATCATTGGTTTATCATTAATGATAATCGATGGTTATCGATCTATCACTAATGATAAACGATGATCATCAATTCATTACTCATGATAATCGATAGTTATAAGATGAGAATATTTATCATTAAACTATGTATATGGATATGTATTAATGTATATATAATGATAGATATCATTATTATATATATTAATATATATTCATATATGTATTATATATACTCATTTATGTATTTATCTTATCGACGCTATCGTATTTAACATAAACAACTTGATGAGTGGGGGATGTCTGCTCCAACTCATTTAGTACAATAACATGAAATAGAAAATGAGCTTGCAACTATTTGATTGAGTGGGGGTTTGTCATCGTCGTCGCCCTGAAGAATGTTTATAATATGCAATGAACTTGGAAATACAATGCAGAGATCAAACTTGAGATACCCAGATGGTAAAATCTTATTACAAACATATATCTAACAAACCTAGTTGTTGATAACTGAAAATGATGAACATGCAGCAACAAATCAATAAGAAATATCACTCAAAACCTTAGACATCCAACTCAAACTCCTCAAACTGAAATACCATAAAGAAACTAGATCTTACTATACTCAAAGCGCCTCATGAATAACAGATTTTTGCATGCAAACCTCAAACTGAAGAAGAATGGACAGCCCATTCACCCATGAAGCACAACTGCGATCTCCGTATGAAATCACCAAGTTAATTTTCCAGATTGTCTCTTTCAACAACATGAGAAATGATGTCTGCAAGGGGTTCCGTCCTCACAAACCAAGAAGCTGCAACTCTTTCGAAAATCAGAAGCATAACAATATCCAAATCTTCAACAACCCAAAATGAGAGCCTCAGTCCTCCTTTTATAGATTTCAACTGCTTTTTCGAAAAAGCATTGTTTTGCTTTTTCCCTATTTTTTTGGGAATGCTTTTCCCCTAAGTTAACGGTTTGGGTTTGAGAATCCAGTTTGTGGGTTCGTGAATATTTTTTTCCATTATGATTCATATGGGTTCGTGTGTATATATATGCATTATATATACAAAAAAATAAGAGAAATATACATAATTGTAAAATTAATTTATTTCATAGTATGAATCTATGGTGCTTGATCATTGATCAATGCCAAATGTCAATGATTAACATTAAAAATTTAAATACTTGATCATTGATCTATGCTCACAATTCTAAAGAAAATATCACATTGAATTACTAAAATACAAAATGAAAATTCAAAATATAGTTCATTAAAGTTTGAAACATGACTCAAATCTGCTTTTTGGAAGGTATTTGTCACTCCACAATCGATCTCCTTCAAATACAATCACCTCACTTCAAACTTGCAAGATAGAGAGAGCAAAATGAGAGATAAAATGTGTTTGGAGGCTCCATATTAGGGTCGTTTTAGGGTTTGGAGAAAAATAATAATATTTTTTTTTTGTTTAAGTGAGTTTGGGCCCACTTTAACTGAGTTTGGGCCGTGGGTCCCTGGTGGTCTGCACAGATCCGCACTGGATTCCCCCGGGCCCGTGTTGGATCAGCATAGGGTCCGTGTTCGCACCTGTGGGTCCGAACGGATCCGCAGTCGTGCGATCTAGACGGATACAAAGGTCCGAACACGGACCTTGTGCGGATCCAGCATAGACCGATCCGTGAATCTGGACCCGGTTCGAGTGTCCAAAGTCTGAATTTGGTAACATAGCTTTTCCCCCTATTTTTCGGGAATGCTTTTTTCGCAAATGCTTTTTTTTCCATTTTTCTGCGAATGCTTTTATTTAATTTATTCCCCCATGTCTCTTTTAAATAAAAGACCACTTTGAAACTATACACTTTATTTTAAATATTTGGCCTTTCCACAGTCCCCTATAAAATAAATTCAAATAACGATTAATTTAACTTTATAAATCAATAACTTATCATTATTTAATTTATTAACACTAGACTATATCAAATCCCAAGATAAACATCAAAACCAATTCCACAGATATTACTAAAGATAGCAACTGACTTTGTCAGTGCTCATCATTTACTTACTAAAAATAGTAAGTATAGGAGAAAGTGTCTGAAAAGGCTCCAAAAAAGGGCATTTTGCTCATTATGCCCGTCTGAACAAACTGGCGACATCGTAATATCCCTTTGATCCTGTTGACATCAACCCAGAAAACCAACACCAACTGCACTACAAGAGAACCAGAAAGAGGGGATATTACAAATACCCTCCCTTAATGGTCAATCTGTCAACTACACCAAGTTGCTCCCTAAATTTTACGAACTTGTTTGTGCTTAGAGGCTTGGTGAGGATGTTTGCAGCTTGATCCTCAGTTGGAACATACTGCAACTGTACCACTCCATCTACAAGGTTGCAGATGAATGACAATGAAGCTCAACATACTTGGTCCACTCATGGAAGATTGAATTTTTGGCAAGTTTGAGCATCTCTTGATTGTCACAAAACAGAGGTGAAGGACCGCTTGAGACATTTGCATGTCAGTAATGTTGTCCTCAACTTTGCATTCATAAAATTGGACAACCCTACATAATTTTTTCTATATATTGCTAGGTGTTTTCTCTAAGGTTTTCGCTCTTAACGGATGCTTGTTTGAGGTAATCAGTCATCCCTTGGTTGTCTTGGATTTTTACATCTTAAGAGCATTTGTTTTCTAAAGGTTCTTCAAGTCTTTGCTTTTTTTTTTCTTAGTTTTGTGCTTAGTTTTAGTCTTGATTTTGCCTTAGGTTTGTGGCTTTCGAAATCCCGCTCGTTTTGAGCTATCTTAGGTGTCGATCGGAGTTGTCTAGCTTAGGTTATAGAGGTTTAAAGCGTCATGCCAGTGGGGTTTTTCTGACAGATTGCACGTCTTGTTTGAAAATCTTTAAAAGTGGGCTGTTTTTGTTGTTAATTGCACGAAGTAGAAATCTTGTTTATATGTAAAGTGGATTTAAAGTCCCACTTTAAAATTTCACAGCATTCTGAGAAGTTTTACCTATAGTTTTTAATGATAGTGAGCTTTTTAAACTTGTCTGCATATCATGTCATTTAAAAACATAAGGTTGCATATAAAAGATTATATTTTTCCTTCACATTAGTGGGCTTTTTATTAAGATTTGCATATACATTAATGAAGATTATATTTAAAGTCTTACTATTCATACAACAAGACGTAAGGTGGGCTTTTTGGGAGTGATTACATATGTGAATGCTTTGAGTTATCTAAAAACTCTTTATAATTCAGCTAATGGTGGCGATTTTTCTTTGAAGTGCATATGTTTTGAATCCTTATAATATATGCACTTCACTCTTTAAAACCCGTAGCATTACTTATGCATATATGTATGAAGTTATTTTTAAAAAAGAAGGCCCAACTTAAAGTGCATGGCGTCGTTTTTTTGTAGGAGTTGCATGTTTCGAAAGGTTTTTAAAACATATGAAATTGCTCAGTAAAAACCCGTTATGAAAGAGACTCGAGTATAGGGCGTTGATTTTTGAAGAATTTGCACGTCTTTTTGAAAGTGAAAAACATATGCAAAGGCTTTGAAAAAGTGCGTTTTCCAACTCAAAAAGCTAATGGTGGCGTTTTTTTTGAGAAGATTGCATATTGAAACATATGCTATTCACTTTTAAAAACCCGCCGCTCTTCTTTAAACACCTACGGTTTTCCTTAGAAGTCTATGGCGCTGTTTTTATGTCTTGTGGCATATATTTCAAAGGAGAGCTGCCCTATATGCAATATGTTTTACAAAACCCGTTTTTCTCCATATGAGGCTTCGATGAGATTTTGAAGCCAAATTACATAATACTCTTTCCATACACAGCTGCGAATTAGAAAAGAAAGCCCGTCTTAGGGCATCACGAAACAAGAAGGAAGAATGTATGGTGCCATATGCAATCGATCGCCAAAAATCCGCCATTAAAATCCATGTGGTTTTTGAAATGTTTCCATGGTTTTGAGTCCATAGCTTGCATTTTGGTAAGTCTCTCTCTTCTTGAAACAAAAACGTTTTCTTCAAAGCTTAAAAACGAGATGCATTCACATGTATAAGGTGCTGTTTTTCTTCCACATTGCATGTAGATTTCGAATGCAACTGGGGCACATTTTTGGTTGACATTTTCAAACGTTGTTGCTAGGTTTAAGCAATTCGAAAATGCATGAGAAGACATTTGTCACTCATCTTTAGGGACTCATGCAAATGCATTGATTGAGCATGAAGATTTAATCAAACTCTTGGCCTATATCTCCAGGTTTGGATTTATTCTCTAAATTCGAAATTCTTGAAATGTTTCCAGAATTTCAAGCTTGAGAGAGTTGTCTTTCTTTGCATTTCACAAGGGAAGGTATGGAGTTTCTTGTTTTTCTTTTTGTTTGCACATATGTATATTTTCATTTTATTTTTAGTTTTGCATATGTTTTGTTGTCTTTCTATTTCCATCTTCTTTCTCTCATATTCTTCTAAGTTGCATATGAGGATGTCATTTATCCTACATATGTAGTTGGGATTGAAAACCCTATTCTTGATGGTGAATTGTTCCAAAAAGACTAAGTGCTGCCCTATATGCACAATGTGATGAAAAACCCACCTTTTCCACATGTACATGTCAAAAGAGAAATGTAAATTTCCAATATGCAAGATAGCCAAAAAACCCAACCTTTTGTGACCTTTTTGACTTTTCCTCAATATGCACGTTCTTCCAAAAATCCCACCATATATATAGAATATTTGCTCATGTGCAAAAGCATTTTCCTTATCTCTTTGTTCAGAGTTCAAGCTTGCTGTCTGCTTTATGTGAAGTATGCTGAAAAACCCACTTTTCCATGTTTTTCCTTCACATAAAAGGCTGCATTCTACCCCAAACCATGCTGCTTGCTTTTTCTTAAACCATGAGGTAGTGATGCTTAATGGATCTTACCATTCTTTACGATGATGTTCTCATATTCTGGGATTTTCATGTCACAGTTACTGCTGCAGATAATCTTGTCATGTCTGAAGGATCCACATCTCCAAAAGGAAAGAAGAAAAAGAAACTGAAGTACCAGTACGATAAGTATCAAAATTCGATCTCTCCATCTCAGATCGCTTGATATGTGGATGGGATTTGAGATACCAAAATTGGACATCTTAACATGGATGAATTTATGAGGATGGTGAATTTGTAGCAGAGGAACATGGTATGTCAGAATTTGCACAAGTTATTCATCAAGAGCTGGAAATTGATAATTTCAGTTTGAATTCCATGAACAAATTGGCGGGTTTTCAAAGTGTCCTGAATCATATGCAAAATAACCTTGGTAAGTACAGTGGTGTGGTTTCAAAAGCAGCAAGTGTAGCACGCAAGACTGCGACTATTGCTCACCATACAGGAGCACCAGATCCATCTGTAGTTCATAAGTGTCTTTGTCAATTGACACTTGTTTAATTTTCCTCTGAAGTGTTCTTAGAGCACTTAGTTTTTGTAAGTTTTGGTAGAATAGGTGTAGAATTTTTGACAGATTACATGTAATGTAAAACAAGAACTTCATAATGTAATTGCATGTGATAGTATCACATGCAAAGTTGTTTCGTGTAATCATGTTGCAAGTACATTAGGTCCTGCAGCATTGAATAAGTCAAAGTTAGTTAGTTAAGGATAAGCATTGAATAAGTCAAAGTGGTTGAGGGTTTCCCCTTTCCTCTCCACTTTCCTCTCCTCTTTTTCTTATATAAAGGAGTCAGACCTATTGTAATATTTCATCTTTTGTTGTGTGCAAGAAAACTATACGCAAATCTCTTGTATTCTGAAAACTTTGAGTTTCATTGTGCAAAGCTGAGCAATTGAATATAGGAACAGGGATTAGCAAACTTTGTGTTGTCTATCTTGAAAACTGATGAATGTATTCTTATGTTGCATTTGTTAATCCTTTTTTCAAATCAATAGTTGTCTTGTGTAGATCATTGGAGCATTTTTGATTCAAGTTTCTAAAGACTTTGTGCTTCAAAAATTAGGATTAATATAAATAGTAGTGGCTGCAACAACCCGAAGCTGAAGACTTTGAGCTTCAGTAATAGAGTTTTATTAAAGTGGGGGGTATTCTGTGAAAGACTTTGTGCTTTCTCGTTTATTCTGGTTTTAGGATAATCATCTGAAGTAGATATAGGTGATTTTGTGCTCTTATATTTATTTCAATTTTAGTTAAAGTAGACTGCTGTCTTAAGCATTGTTCTTACGTCAATTCTTAAGCCACCGGTATTACTGTAGCAAGAACGACTTCTCAAACTACCAAGTTGCCCCCTAAATTTTACAAACTTGTCTGGGCTCAGAGACTTGAAGAGGATGTCTTCATTCTAATCCTCAGTTGGAACATGCTGCAACTGTACTGATCCATCTTTAAATGTCATGTCTAGGTTTTCTGATCCAATGATTTTTTGCAAAAAAAATAAAAAAACCCTGAGACCGGCAACACTAGTCATGATTTATTTCCGAAAAAAATCATGACTAGTGTTGCCGGTCTCAGGGTTTTTTGATTTTTTTTGCAAAAAATCATTGGAGGATTTGGTGATTTTCTGCACAAAAATCGTGGTTTCTTGTAGTCAATTTTTGGGTCTTAGTGCTCATTTGCAAAAGTTTTTGACAATTTTTTGAACAAAATCGTGGCTATTTTTCTGAAGTAGTTCGGGTTTGACAATTTTCTTCTCAAAATCATGGTTTCAGTTTCAAAAGATGAGTTTGGTGTCTCTGGCTACAAGGAGGGACAGTTTTGTTTTCAAACATTAGGTTGGAAGGATTTCGGTTATCTTGGTCTTATCTAGAAGTTCTGCATAATCACGAAGGGTCTCAGTAGCAGGCTCATGCCGCAGAGCGTTCTGAAGAGAAGGGGCAACCTTCTATGCATCGTGACCAAAAAACCTGAAAATTATGTCTTTTGTAGGGGAGTTAGACTTGTTAGCCTTAGTACTAACTTTATGCTGTGTTAGTTATATTATGTGTATCCCGACGGTACTTAGTTACTATCGGACGACGGTTGGGAATCGGTGGTGACGTTTGGTCACACCCCTTCGGGTTTTATATAAGCAATGTACTTTCTCTTCGGAGATATAATATAATAGTGACTATTGTGGATGTACGCAAGTCACGAGTTATTAATGAAAGCTTTGGTATTCTCTAATATATCTTATGTCATTTGTATTCCTTGTATAATGTCTATGCAATAGTAAACTAGGTTACCCTAGCGGGTAAACATTTGGCGCCGCTGCCTAGACGTACTCGGGAAGACAAGAACTGGATGGCGTACAGGCACTATGGGCCTACCAGTTGCTGAGATTAACCCAGAGGCCGACGACGCACATACGGAGCTCTACGAAGGAAAGGACACTACAAATAGCAAATCACTCAATTGAGAAGTGTTGGAATAAAACGACATGAATGAAAAAAGTGTTGATTATTGCTTGTGGAGAAGTGAGCAAAGAATTTATCCCCAATAAATTGAATAAAAATAGAAATTTAAAGAAGGAACTTGAGGAGGAACAAGCCGCTAGAAAAGCCGTACTCACACAGCAGCAAGCCGAGCGAAGGGAGAGATTCAAAAGACGCGCCGAAGGACTACCGAAGGGAGTAAGTGAAGGCGAGGGTCTGGAGGAATCTGATCGGGAGGTCGGGAGAAGTGACGAGGACCGCCTAGAGGAAACAAGGAGCTTGTTCGGGTCCTTACCCTTAACCCCACGGACGGAACCAAGAGAAGCCTGAAGGAAGGAAGAAGAGGAAGTTGCAGGGAGGGAGGCTTAGGATACCGCTGCCGCCGAGAGTATCGAAGTGACAAAGGGGCACGGGGATCACAGTAGCCCACCAGGCCTGGACAGTTCCGGTAGTATGGGGACATCAAGTGGTACGGTACCAAACATTTTCGGGGTACCGACGCCGATAGTACCATCCCAGCCTGTAACACCACCGGTGCTGCAAACACAGTCGACACCTAGAAAAGTAAACATGGCGACTAATAAGGAGAAGCTGCCAAAATTCCATGGAGATGGGAATGAAGATCCAGTACGACATTGTCGTACGTGCGAGACAATCTGGTCCACGAATGGAGCCGCTTACCAGGCGGAGTGGATGAAACAATTTCCAGCAACCCTCTGAGGGGTAGCAATCGATTGGTACTCTGAGTTAGACAAAACTGGAGTGACCACCTGGGACGCATTGAAGAAGGCATTTGAGAAGGAGTTTCGGCTTCTGAGAGACGACAATGAAATCGTATCCAAAATATATGGAACCAAACAAGGCAAGAAGGAGACTGTGCGGGCCTACAGTCGCCGACTGAAGGAGTTAGTTGGAAAAATGGAGAGCCAGCTAGCGGATGGCCTGAAGAAAAGATGGTTTGTGGAGGGCCTGAAATCAAACCTACAGAGGAAAATGAAGATAGTGCTCCCCACATCATACGAAGGTGCCTATAACTTGGCAATGGACTTGGAGAGCGAACAAAAGACCTCTAAAAAGAAAAGAAGCAAGTCTTCTTCCGACGAAGATGACACTGCGGACGATGACAACAGTAGTGATGGTGAGCCGAAGAAAAAAGTCACGACACTCCAAAAGGACATGGAAAGAATGATGGAGGAGTTCAAGACCATGAAAGGGGGTACCGGCAAGGGGGAAGATGACATGTGGTGTACGGACTGCAAGGAGAGCGGCCATATGAAGGGATCATGTCCAAAAAATGCATTTTGTGACATTTGCCAGATCATGGGCCATTCCACCAAGGAATGCCATACAACATGAACGTGAGGAATCAACAAGTGCTATTTACTCGAGAGCAACCATCTACATCGGGCGGGTACGAAGGCAACCAACGTGGTGGCGGAAGGGGCAATAACAACACCAACACAAGGAGTCGAATACAAAATGACTCCAAGGGTCGACTGATGATCCAGTGCCGAGCTTGCAATCAGTGGGGCCACTTTGCAAGGGACTGTGACAAGGGTGACACCTCGCAGAAGCTATCCCGCTGGTGTGGTCCTGGCAACCACGAGGATGCCAACTGCCCAAAATCCAGCATTAATTGGCTAGACATAGATGGAAGCACAAGTACAGTACTAATCGTCACCCGAGGGCAAGCAAAGCAAGCCACATATCTAGACCCTCGAACAGAAAAACAACGGGCACGAGAGGCTAAGGAAGAAATAGAGAAGGCGATGAAGACACAAAAAGAAACATGGGAGATGGCCACCACCTTGGGGCGGAGGGAGGCAAAACAAAACATTCTGAGACATCTGCTACATGTAGAGGTACTAGTGAAACTCTGAGATCTCCTTCACACCATGCCTCACTTGGGAACGATGCTGTTGGAGAACTTGACCACACAACCAAATACCACACGTACGGACATCCCCGGAGGGTCCGCAACTGACCCAATGATACTTGCTGTAAACAACGACAGGTACCCGACAGTCGTCGAGATAGGCATCCTTGACACCATCTTGACAGACACTATAGTGAACGAAGGGTCAGGAATGAACGTCCTTCCGGAGAAGACATGGAAGAAATTGGGCAAGCCAACATTGTGGCACCCAACCTTCAACTTATTGGGCGCCGATCAGCAGGGTATCAAACCCCTTGGAACGTTGATGGCACAATGGGTCACCATTGGCTCACAACCATTTGTACTAGGCTTTGTGGTGATACCTTTGAAAAAGAAGGGTTACGATGCCATTCTGGGTCGAGGGTGGTTGGTCACGGTGAAGGTAAACCACAGTTGGAAGAAAAACACCCTCTCGAAGGAGAATGGGGGGAAACCATCGACCTTTGCACCCAGATGGTGAGCGAAGAGATAGCCTCTTCTTCAGACTCAGAATCTGACGGTGAAAACGACCGAAGGGATGAAGGAAGGAGTTGTATGGAACCTAACGAAGAAGGCGTCTTAGATTTGGAAGTGTGTTCGGGAGATGACGCCGACTCCATGAACAGTCTCTTCCACTGGCAAATAGAGGATTATGAACTCTTCCGACCAACATGCAATGTACTAAGTATTGAGGAAGAGCTGGAAACATTTCCCCTGGAGTACGGTGAATACAAGGAAGGGGATGCGAAAGTAAGCGAAGAGCATAAGGTGTAGTCAGTCAAACTGATGAATCTGGGCAAGGAAGAGGAACCTAAGATCATTCTTGTCGGCAACGATCGGAATCCTGAGTGGAAGGCCGCAGCCTTCAAAATCTTTATTCTTCTTCTTCTAATTTACGGGTGAGAGACCGTGGTTCTTGTTGAATTTATGGTACCAAGTCTGAGGCTAGCCATTGAGAACAGACTCGAAGACATGGAAAACTTGAAGGAGTGATTGTAATCTCAATAAGCTCGACGAGAAACAATTGCTGACACAATGGGCGACAGAGATAGTCCAAGGACGTAGGAAGGTCTGGCATGACAAGCATTTGAAGCGGGCACAATTCACGCCAGGACAGTTGGTCCTTAAGTATAATGGGCGGAATGAGATTAAGTCGGCAAATTCAAAGTTAAATGGTTGGGACCCTATAATGTTCGTGAAGTTGGGGACAATAGTGCAATCAAGTTGTGGACACTGGATGGACAGGAGATACCTAACGCTGTAAACGGGTTGAAATTGAAGTTATATCACGAACGGGGGCAAGAAACGGACCCCACTCATCCACGCCAGGCCCGTCAGGTATCTGAAACATTTACTTGAAAAAAATATATCAAAAAAAA
>MU228494.1:568791-588483 GCA_018584345.1 Thuja plicata | reverse complement strand
CCGTACGGACGACGAAACAAGTAAAAAAATGAAAAGGAAAAAAAAGCAGGGAATTGGTTCTAAAAAGATCGTACGACCGTACAAAAAGTGACTAGGTGTAGAAAGAAGTCGCCGTACGGACCGTACGGTCGAAACATGTAGTGAAAAGACCGTACGACCGTACGGAAAGTGATTGGGCATGGAAAGAAGTTGCCGTACGGTCAAGACGGGTAGTGAAGCCGAGATAAAGCCATAACAGGCCGTGCGACAGGAATGCAAAGGCCATACAGCTGTACGACATTCAGAGTCAGAAAGAAGCCCGTAGGACAATTTCAGCAAGGGGAACCATGGACCGTACGACTGTTGAAGCATCAGAGACTAGAAACAAGACAACCGTACAGTAGGAGAAAGCAGTGAAATTAAAGGTGAGCATGACCGTACGGACTAGAGTATTGAGTCGGCAAAGGTGGCCGTGCAGGAGAAGTCACAAGTAGAAGTTATTGACGACATCACATTCTAAAAAAACAAAAAAAAAAAACAAAAAAACAAAACGAAAAATAAAGAACAATTCATAGTGAATAGCATATGGCATCGAAGAAAAGGACATAAGCAGGTAGTGAAGAAAATACAGTTATTGGCCATTTGCATAGGCACTGTAAGCGGTTGGCAGAAAGAATATGGCATCGGAAGAACATCACGAAAATGGTGTGCCCCATGGACTTCTGTGTGGGTTTGAAGGTGCTAATTTGGTCTTGGCGGCGGGGGCGCTACCCCTCGACACCACTGGAGTTGTTGCTCCCAGACCCCCATTTTATTTTTGGAGGTACACTACAACCTTGAGTTTGGGGCACCAACGCGGTCAGGGTAAGCGTTGGGTTTCTTTCGCACGATGAGAAAGTAGTCTGAAGCTAAGTGTTGGAGGGGAGCCATAAGACGCCGAGGGAGACAGATTTGGAGGTTGTGAACACACAGAGTTGAGTAGATGAAACCCAGAGATGCTGTAGGCATGGATTGTCCGTGCGCCAGTGGTGGCGAGAGAGGTAGAAGGGTACTACACTTTGAGGCACTTAGAGTATGTGTCAGCTGGACATGAGGCTGCCGCGGTGGATGCCGAGCTCGGGAGGAGCTGACCACCAGGTTGGAGGTAGTAGAGCAAGACTTGGCTCAGTGTACCCAATAGTTGGATGTGGAGAAGGCAACATGGCTATTGAGGACAAATTGGCTACGGAGGCAGTATCATTTGATGTTGTCTGGAGACGACTTTTCTTTAGGGGGGGATGATGTTAGCCGTAGTACTTACTTTATGCTGTGTTAGTTATATTATGTGTATCCCGACGGTACTTAGTTACTACCGGACGACGGTTGGGAATCGGTGGTGACGTTTGGTCACACCCCTTCAGGTTTTATATAAGCAATGTACTCTCTTCAGAGATATAATATAATAGTGACTATTGAAGATGTATGCAAGTTACAAATGATTAATGAAAGCTTTGGTATTCTCTGATCTATCTTATGTCATTTGTATTCCCTGTATAATGTCTATGCATCAGTAAACTAGGTTACCCCAGCGGGTAAACAAGAATGATGACAATTAAGGGAGGGTATTAAATAATTTAATGTTTCTATAATAGTCATCTTGGTTTAGGAAGTTTCCTTTTCTGCATTATGTTAACGAGTGTTTCTTTTAGAAACATCGTTTTGTAATCCCTTTTAAATAGAGCCTTTTGACTCTATTGTATATATCGATTTATAATAACAATATCAATACAATATATTGGTTAAATATCTACTCAACTTATATGCAAATGATACCTTTTGATATGAGTACTATATTTTGATTTGCAGTATATATAAACCTTATTGAGTTGATGTTATGGAGTTTGTCTTGCAAACTCTTAGACAATATTAGGATATTGCTGTTTTAGATATCGCGGTATAAATATGCAAATGACTTCGTTCTGATTGCTTATCAGATATAATCTTACAAAATGATGATGAGATAATGATTGCTGTTTCTGATAGTGCTTTATAAGTATGCAAGGATGCTGCTGTTTGGTTTGATAAGACCTCCCACTTTAATGCTATGTTACCCCAGGTTTCCGGGACGGGGGGACGGGGAAACGGGTTTCCGGGACGGATTTTTTTTTCTCAGAGCAGGGGACAGCAGTGGGAACAACTATATAAAAAATAGGGAAAATTTAAAATATATAGGGAAATTTTAAATATTCATATAAAAACATGGATAACACATGCTTATATAAATTATAGAACCTTAACCTATAATGTTTGTGTTAAATAATTGAACTTTAGAGTTCACATGAGAGTGCAAATCAAACAAATTTTCAAAAATGAAACATTAATTTTATGGGACAGCCAAGGGGAAGGTTTCCGGAAGTTTCCGAGTTTCCGGGACGTTTCGGAAACGGGCACGGCTCAATTTTTGTCGGAAACGCGTCCCCGGGTAACATAGCTTTAATGTTATCGCTTGACTGATGTGACGGATTATAATGGCGATTTCCTCTCGATACTGTTCCTGATCAAATCACCGAATATATACGACTGAGCCTAAGATGGCTGCTACTCAAATTTGAGCAATCCAAAAATGGATATGAAAATAGGAATAAGAAATGTTTGACGATGATTTGGAATGTTTGTCAGTCACCTTTAATATCTTATGGAAAGGGTGGCAACTCTTCATTGCATTGTTTGATCAAACATTAATCACACCACTTGGCATCGCACCTTAAGTTCTTAACTAATTGATGATTAGTTAGCAATTGACTATAATCCTCCTTGTGGCAGCGACAATGGTGTTTACTTGGTTGGTTTGATACAATGATTAATTGTACGCTAAGTATTCCCCTTGCTCAATGTAAACATGAATATCCGATACTATATATCGTTCTAAGGAGGCTTGTTACTTCTGCATCTTTGGAGATGACATTGATATTATGTTTTGCTGATCACATCCCTCGATCAATTTAATATTTCAAATCTGCATCATACTTCCTTGGAGGCTATATTGTTGATACCATATTTGTCTTGGGAATATCTGTGTAATGAACTTCATGATTGATATGTGGAATGCTGTCTTATGGACATGTTAGAGTATGAAGTTGCTGTTTATCAAGTTGACCATACTGGTTCAATGTAATTGATGGTAACATCATGATCTTAATGTTGATATGGTTGGCGACCAACATGTTGTTTATCAAAATCGTCTTGCTTGATATCATTCTAACTCAAGACCAGGTTCATACTTTGGATATGTTCGAGTAAAGATTTCTTAATGGTGTCTTGCTTGATCAATAAAGACATTTTCTAGGACAATAGTCAGATCTGTATCTTGCTTCTTTGGGGAACGATATTTATGTAATCAAATGTTATAATGGTCATATTGATAAATGGAATAACCTTATTGTCCAATATCATCTGCTGTTGGCGGCCAATATATCAAGATTATTTGACTGAGATTCAAACCCTGATCATGTGAATGGATAAGTAGCAATTGGGCATATTTGATCACTTGGTCCCATTATTGCAAACACTCCATCTTATTGTCTATGCGTTGCTTGAAGATGCTGGATGGAAAAATTGTGAAGTCTTATAAATAAGATGATTTTCCTTTATGTCGACAAAAAACTCCTTTAACTTCTAATTGCTATGTACAATTTTGTCATATCCCCCGTTTGAAGCCCTGTTGGTGATATCCTCATTTTTTTCACACCTATTTTGTGAAGTCTCTAAGAAACAAAATTGCAAAAGTGACAAATAAAGAAAATCAAATAAAGCTTTACCATGAAAGATTTTATAATAAATATTAATCAAAATATAAAAATGTAAATAGATAAATAATAAATAATAAATAATATAAATCTAATATATGAAATGATAATATATCAAATATTATCATTATTATTATATATTATAATATAATATATTATTTGATAATAAATCAAATATTATGATTTATAATTTTATATAACATAATCTGAAATATATACAAATAAAATATTACCATAATATAAAACTGAAATTTATTATTAGAAAAAATTAATAAATAAATAAAATATATATATATATATATATATATATAACATTAAATATCATTAATACTGAAATATCATAATATTAAAAACTGAAATATATTATATATTAATACGAGTTATATTATAATATATATATATTAACAATTAATATCGTTAAAACCAAATAAACTTGGAAGCATGAAATCGTGGCTGAGTGATACGCGATGGTTGACTCCTTTCCATTTCCTCCCCCACGCAGGTATAAGGGGGAAGTAAAATGACAAAGGGGGGACAGGAAATAAAAAAGCAAACTTTTGTAGCCAATCAGAAATAAGTGTATATACACTCAGCATGGTAATCAGCAAATAGCCTATCTACTCAGCCAAGTGATCGAACAAAAAACAGCAGACTTGAATAACCAACCAGATATAAAGATTTATTACAATCAACAAACTAATATTGGCAGAAAGACACTATACTGTTAGAAACATATCAGGTATAAATATTTATTACAGTCAGCAAATCCCTTCAGCAACATATCATACGGGAATACTTATAATGAAGAAAATATAATTTGAACATCTTTCAAAGGTAATGTTTATGAGAAGAAAATATGCAATATCATATGATATTCTGAGCAGAAATAAATTGAAGAAAGATGAAGAATGCGGTATGAAGTGTATTTCAGATATAGAAGAAGATTAATTGTGAAATATTATTAAGACTGATTTAGACATGTCCATGGTTGTACTTTTTTAGAGATGCATCCTTTCATAACATTGATCCATACAGAGCAAAAGGGAAGACAAATGACACACACACACACACATCTGATTTTAAAGGCAATAAAAACTAATATACCAAGGGCTATATATGAGAAGTTCATATCACATACGTATTAAAGGTTTGAAGACTTCATAGCAGGTTTATTACCAGACGTAGTTGACGACTAAGTAAAGGTATTACCCATTTGTATTTATTTATGTTTATTAATTATAGACACAATCCAAGCTCAGCTTGGTGGAGGGCATTCTTAGTGAATGTAATGGTTCCAAGTTTGGAATCTAGAGAGAGATTTTGATAATCTCTTAGGGACCATATATATTGGTAATGGAAAATACATATGCATATGTGATAGAGGGATACACCTTGATGGGTATCCATAAGGCTTTGGAAGAGATAGAATCTCTTCCCAAGACTTATAACAATGGAGAAACCAATGTGGTTATTCTGGAGGCCTTAGTGGAGATAGACCAAAATAAGATGGTGAGCAGTTGACGACTGTTCTAGTTTTGGCCATAAGGCAACTAGAGCTCTGGAGGTCCTCACCAGAGAACTAGGAACCTGATCTGGGATCTCCCTAAGGATTACGTGGGAAGTAGTTGGGAATTAGAATATAGTTTTCTTTTATTAGCATATATAAATATATATATGTATGCACACACACACACACACACACACACACACACACACACACACACACACACACACACCTTTGTATGAAATATTATAACAATTGTTGCAGGTTTTCACATCAAGGAATCAGGCTACAATCAATCTAGGAGGTGGGGACATTACAAATTTCTATATCTACATGCTAACTACTTGGAAGTGCCCAAGGTCTGCCAGACCTTGATCACTTATATGATTTATTTCTAGTTTACTTTTTGTAAAGAGCCTAACTGGCTCAATTCCCAAATTCACTGCAAACAATCTCTGTGTTCTGGATTTTGATTCTTTTTTTGAATTTTCAACATATTTAAGTTTTTTGTATTTTCCAAATAATAAAATTTTAATTCGAGAAGCAAATTAATTACAAAGTAACTACTGCAAAACATACATTATGCCAAGTCTCTGGAAATCTCATTTGACTTTGTAACAACCAATCAAATTGGAATATTTTAAACACAAGCTGTAATAAGCAAATTCCAATTGATAAAAACCTGTTGCTATCTCCACTATGAGTAATACTGGTCGCGGTTGATGTAGAAGTAGTGTGGCGGCTTCAAGCTCGTCTCTAAAGTGCATAAGAAGATTGGCCGCAACTAAAGAATATAAGACGTCTGCAAATCCCAAACAAATAGCATAAACCGTAGCCAATTTACTTCCTTTATTTCAATGGCGTAGATGTATCAATTCCAAAACCCTTCGCAATTCACTGGAAACGGATTCCAATTCAAAGTGATGCAAGCTGGTTTGAATATCCAATTCAAACAGCAGAACTTCTTCAAATCCTCAACTCTCAAGCAAGAACAAATTCACAAGTATCCAGTCTTAAAAATGATCAAAGTATGAATGAATTCCATCCCATTTGATTTTAGCATTATAAGAGCCATATCTTCTCCAAGAAGGCTCAAAAATTCCAGTTTGAAGGAGACACTTCTCATGACTTAAAAAATTCATGCTTCCAACTTTGAAGTTTGAATATTAAAATTATATCATTCAATTATAAACTTTTCCTTCACTTATTATGTCCAAACATAAGTCAAATATAACATCATTAATATTTGAATGATTTGACTTTAATATAAGCCCCAACATCATAATTAATTAAGTCAAACTTAATTAATCAATTATAACCAATTAGAAGCCAAATCCAACTGCACTGCACTGTCAAACCAAATGCTTGGACACCCTGCCAAAAATGGAAACTGACAAAATTAGACTTACTATAAATAGTAAGTTCTCAACCAGAGACCCTCAAATCATACCATTAGCCCACGAGGGTCGCAATGATGGGCTAACAGTGGCGTGTCCCAAACACGTGCTAAAATGGGGACATCACAGTCCTCCCTCCCCAAGATTGCTTGTCCTCAAGCAATTGCAATCCTGGATGCTAAAGAATATTCTCAGACTCCCATGTGGCATCCTCAATAGGTAAACCATGTCATTTCACCAAGAAATCCCTGATGACTCGCCTCCGCAAATGCCTCTCTCGGGTATCCAATATAGCCTCAGGAATCAACTTGAACTTCCGCTCATCATTTAGGAGTGGCAAAATAGAAGATGGGACAACATGCCTGCCTAACGCATTCTTGAGGCGCAAAACATGAAATACATTATGCACCTTGCTGTCCATTGGTAAATCAAGCTCATAAGCAACCTCGCCTACCTGTCTGACAATATGGAAAGGGCCATAGTACTGAGGTTTGAGCTTCTTAGCTTCACTCTTTCGAATGAATGACTGCCTATAGGGTTGTAGCATCAATTATACCATATCCCCAACCTGGAAACAACGAGCAACTCTCCTCTGATTAGCATACTGCTTTTGCTGATTCTGAGCTCTCTGAATATTATCCCACAGTGTTACCATAATATCTTGACTGTCCTGCAGCAGGCCACCTACACTGGGAACTCTGCTATCACTGAATAGAAAATCCAAGAAACTAGGAGGATCATACCCATATAGAGCTCTAAAAGGAGTCATCCAAATAGACATATGGGGAGTGGAATTATAGCAATACTCGCATAAGTATATCCACTTCACCCAAGCTCTTTGTTGAGCAGACACATAATTCCGAAGATAGACCTCCACCCATTTATTAACAATCTCAGTTTGACCATCAGTCAGAGGGTGGTAACTGGTACTTGGAGTCAACTCTGCCCCACAAACCTGAACAACTCCTGCCAGAAGTGACTCATAAATCGGCTATCTCGATCACTCACAATATTCCAGGGTAGACCATGCAATCTGAAAACCTCCCAGAAGAATAACTCTGCAACCTGTCACAGAAAATGTAGTAGTGATCGGAAAGAAGTGAGTTTATTTTGTGAGACGATCAACTACCACATAAATACAATCTCTACCCTGGGCTTTAGGCAAGCCCGCAATGAAGTCCATAGAAATGCATTCCCACTTCCGCTCAGGAATGGAAAGTGGTTGCACTAACCCAGATGGATATGTGTGCTCTTGCTTGTTCTGCTAGCAAACAAAACACTCTAACATATTGCTGCACATCATAATTTAGGCTTTTCCATGTGAATCTCTCCCGAACCTGCTTGTAGGTTTTGAAGAACCCGGGGTGTCCAGCTAAAGGAGAATCATGGAAAGCTCTGAACACCACCTGCCTAACACTCGATCCTAAAACTAGAAATACCCTCTCCTTGTAAATGATCAACTCATTTACAAGAGTATACTTGTTCTGTATAGTCCCATCATTAATACTAGAGGCCCATTGATCTCTGGCATAATCAACAATGATCAAGTGTCTCCAATCCTCAGATATCTCAGTCATAGCACATAAATGAGGCCTCCGTGAAAGTGCATCAACAACCACATTCTGAGTACCCTTGATATAAGAGATGTCAAAATCATATGACTGAAGTTTGCTGACCCACTTTTGCTGTCTCTCATTGAGATCACATTGTCTAAGGAAATACTTCAAGCTATTATGATAAGTTTTTATGCAAAACTTACTACCAACCAGATACTGCCTAAACTTAGTCAAAGCATGCATTATGGCTAACATTTCCTTGTCATAAACACTAAAAGCTTTCTCAGGATCCCTGAGATTCCAGCTCTCAAAAACAATGGGATGGCGATCATGGAAAAGTGCAAAACCAATGCCCTCACCAGAAGCATCACAATGCAAATCAAACAGTCTAGAGAAATCTGACATCGCTAGAACCGGGCATGATGCCATAACCTGCTTGAACTTCTCAAAGCACTCCTGTGCTTGAGAGGTCCACTCAAAAGCACCCTTACAGGTCAAATCAGTAAGAGGAGCTGGATGTCGAGAGAACCCAACAACAAATCTGTGGTAGAAAGCACACAGACCAATGAATCCTCTAAGCTGTGTCAAGTTCCTTAGAGTAGGCCAATCTAGAATAGCATGAACCTTATCAGGGTCCATGCGCACTCCCTCTGCACTGATAATATGACCATGGTACAACAACTTGGTCATCCCCAAAGAACACTTGGACTCCTTTGCATACAAGGAAGCCCTATCCAGAATATTCAGTACTGTATCCAAATGAGCAAGATGATCATCCCACGTCTTACTATATACCAAAATATCATCAAAGAAGACCAAAACAAATTTCCTCAACTGGCTGTGGAAGACCCTGTTCGTAGTGGACTGAAGAGTAACTGGAGCATTAGTCAACCCAAAAGGCATGACTAAAAACTCAAAGTGTCCACAGTGGCATCTGAAGGCTGTCTTCTCTATGTCCTCCTCCCGAACTCTCATCTGATGATATCCGGACCTCAAATCAATTGTAGAGAAGAAAGCTGCACCATGCAACTTATCTATCAACTCATCAATGCGTTGGATAGGATAACTGTTCTTAATTGTCCTCTGGTTCAACATCCTGTAATCAATGCACATTCTGAGTGTACCATCCCTTTTCTTCACCAAAACAATTGATGAAGCAAAAGGGGACTTACTCGGCCTAATATGACCCATAGAAATCAGCTCCTGAATTGTTTTCTCAATTTCATCTTTCAGGCGTCTAGGGTGTCGGTAAGGAGTAATCATGATGGGCTTAGTGCCCTCCTCTAATTCAATAATGTGCTCAATGCCTCTGTCAGGTGGCCTGCCATGTGGTAAATCACTAAACACTTTAGAGTGTTTAGTTATGAGCTTTTGTATGTTAGGGTGATAAGCTGATTTACATGACTCATCAAGTGTGGGTGGTAATCTACACTCTGCTGCCCACTCAACTGCATCATGACTAATGAGACGGTGCATACGTTTGAGTGAGATAGTCCTCAGATTCTCCTCTCTGATTGCCTTAAGTATATGTTTCTTTCCATTAATTTCGAACCTCATTTCCATATCCTTAAGGATGAGATAAAAAGCCTCAAAACAATGCAACCAGCTCATGCCCTAAACCAAATCAGTACCTCCCATTTCAACAACATAAAAATCAGTTTTGAATTCATAATTATTTAACTTCATGGGAAGATCCGGAATCATCCTGTCACACTTTAGTGTGTAACCATCAGCCACCTTAATTCTAATGCCTTCAAATTCTTCTGTCTGTATTCCTCTCCTAGACACCAATCTTGAATCTATAAAATTATGGGTGGCACCTATATCCAACAATGCAAAGACATGCTGCCCTGCTAAGACGCCCCACATCCTAAAAGATCCCTCTTTCTTCATGCTAGAGAGGTATACTACCTTAAGGTTGGAATCCTCATCAACCTTTTCATCATTAACTGCTTCTTCATAGCTCTCTTCCTCATGATCAGCTTGCTGTCCCTCAAAATCAGAACTATGTTCATCCTCATAATACAACTCCATAAGCCTATTTCTACCTTTAGGCTTCAAAGGACACTCATGTTTATCATCATATGGGCCCCTGCAATAAAAACATAATCTCTTTCTCCTTAGATCATTAAGTGTTTCTTGATTTAAAGGCCTTGTCACTGGTTTCTTGAAATCTGATCCTTCAATATTTTTTGGAGCAACCTTGTCATATGGGGGATTAGATGGTTTAGGAGGGAATCTAGTACGTGGAGCTGAAAATTTTAAGTCTCTTACTTTCTTCATGACTGCCTGCAAAGATGAAGGGTCAAAAGACTTAACCCAACCTTTGAGAGGATCAACTAACCCCTCTACAAACAACGTCACATGCCTCCTCTCTGAAATGTTATACACCATCACTGAAATCCTTTGCAACTCACTGACGAAGGCCTCCAAATTGTCAGTCTGTTTGAGTTGTGCCAACTCACGGAAATAAGACTCTGGGTCCTTCTTATCAAACCTCTCTACCAGTCCATCCACAAACTCTTGGTATGAAACAATTTGATCATGATGTAACGAAACCAATCCATGGTACCACTAGTCATGGGCTATGCCATCCAAGTACAACACAACAAACATGATAGCGTCGTCTTTAGACATAGGATGTAAAGATAGATAAGTGTCAAGCTTGTGAATCCAAGCTCTAGCTATCATTTTGCCACTCCCATCAAAATGAGTTAAAGTTAATTTTCTGGTTGCTTGTTTTAAATCATGGTTCACATGCCTCTGTCTTCCATCTGTTCTACCCTTAGAACGCTCCCTCTTCTGGCTCATGAACCTGTCAAAATTTAAATACTGCTTTACTTCATGAGGTAAGCATCCCACTCAGCATGTAAGGCCAACACATCATCTGTAAATGATACCTCCTCAGTACTAACTGCATCTATCTCTGGTCTCAGGAAAGTAGGACGTAGAGGCTTGTCCTGTGTGCCTGTTGTCCTCAATTTTGCATTCACAAAATTGAACAACCCTACGCAATTCCCAAACGATTGGTAGGATTTCTCTCTAAGTGGTCGGTGTTCTGGAAGAGGTTTACTCAACGAAATCAGTTATCCCTTGATTTTCGGTTGATTTCACCTTTTACAAACACCTAGTCTTTGAGTCTTTCTTTTATTTTTCTTGCTTTTGCTTTCTTGTTTTGGTTTCGTTTTTGTCTTAGTTTTGTAGCCTTCGTCTTCCCGCTCGTTTTGTGCTCTCTTAGGTGTCTTTCGGGTTAGTATAGCTCGAGTTATAGTCTTTTCTAGGTCCTGCCAGTGGGGGTTTTTAGGACAGATTGCATGTTGTTGAAAGATCGTTAAAAGGTGGGCTTTTTCTTGTCAATTGCATAAATGGAAAGATCATTTTGTATGCAAAGTGGATTTTACCCTCCATTTTAAAATTTCGCGTCATTCTGTGAAGTTTTACTTGGTAATTTTAATGACAGTGGGTTTTTCAATCACATCTGCATATCAAATCATTAAAATTCAAAGTTGCATATAAAGATTATACTATTTCTTTGTTAAAAAAAAACTTTTTGGCATATTTAGATTAAGTAGATATGTTATTAAAAGTTTTTCTCTAAGTTGGTAAGGTAGCATGATCGGCTTTTTGAATAAAATTACATTCATATTTAAGTTATTTAACTTGATTGAGTCTTGGGGATTTTATTTTAATTGCATATGAAACTTGTTGCAAGTTCATGTTCTCACCGGTGGCGATTTTCCCCAGCATAGCATATGTTAATTGCTTTCAAAAACGCACTTTTCTCTATCTCCATAAGAGGACGTTGTTTTTTGTATCAATTACATATATTTTTATATGCTAAAACATATATGTCATATGCCTAAAGAAACCCGTCGCCATCTTTAAGTGCGGTTGCTTTAAAATTTCCTACGTGTTTCTAAGTCATATACTAATGACTTGACAAAGTGCGTGGCATGTCTTAAAAAGAATATAAGGCGTCGATTTTCAATGGATGAACATGTGTTTCTTCCAAGTTTAAAACATATGTTGGTCTCCTCCCAATGCCCGCGGTTTCGTTAAAGAGCATAAAGTATATGCTTCTTGGCTAATATAGCTCGCGACCCCACTTTCAAAGACTTCGGTCTCATTGGAATATAACTGAATGGCGTTGAATTTGAAGAGGATAGCATATGCTATCTCTTATTTGAAATGCGTTTTTGACTTAAACTTCTAGGCGCTGTTTTTATAAACGTTAGCATATGTTTTTGAAGACAAAAGCGTATGTCTTCCTCTTGCAAAAACCTGTGGTTTGGTCATAACTCATAAGGCGTCGATTTTTGGAGACATAACATGTGTTATGAAAGTTTAAAACATATGATTTAATCTTTCTTAAAAGCCCACGGTTTTTACTTCAAATAGTAGGGCGTCGATTTCATGATGTATAGCATATGAACCGATTAAAAACAAAATATTCAAAACGCACAAATGCTATTCTCATGCGCTGTTTTTAGAAGGGATAACGCATATTTGTGCAAAACGTTTTCTCTAGAGGCTGTGTTTTTTCCTTCAGCTTGTAACATGGCAGATTTTTATGAATGATTTGCATTGAAACTTGAGTTTCACAACCACTATTCCCTGCGTATTGGTAGCAGAAATCTGCTTGTGAAGGAAGAAACATTCTTTGCTCCTCTAAATCCGCCCTAATCTCTGCATTTTTCATCTAGAAATCTGCAAGTTGAGTAAGTTCTTCCAAACGTTTCTTCTCTTCATTTAAAGTCGAAATGCATTTGTTGAATGTGTGATGTATTTAATGAAAAGAGATGGCTATTTCTTAGGGCACGTTTTTGAATGTTTCCTCCTTATTTGCTGGTTGTATGCAATTTATTTATGCATGATGGACATTTGTCATTTCCTTTCATGACTCATAAGATGACATTTATTTATGCATGAGGAATTTGTCAAAATCTGTGTCTACATTATCTTCTCTTTTGTCCTCCAAGATTAAATTCGAAATTCATATATCATTTCCAGAATTTTCTGAGTTTTGCTTGAGAGGAAAGGTTTTGTGTTTTTCCCCTTTGTTTTCCAAGAGAGGTAAAATTTCTTTTTCTCTTTCTTTGGTTGCATTCATGTTTTATTTTTTTGTTTGTATATATGCTGTCATTTCTACTTCTCTCATTTTCTCCAAGTTGCATATGAGAATGCAATTTATTCTCATATGCAGTTGGGATTAAAAACCCCGTTCTGATGATGATTTTCCCCAAAGTGCATGAGAGATGTAAAGTGCTGTCCTATATGCAGTCACTTCATAAAAACCCACTTCCTTCATACTCCCATTTGAAGAAAGAAGACGTAAAGTGCCCAATATGTTATCATATTCAAAAAGTCCACTTTTCCGTCTTATATGCAGTCATGCTCAAAAGGCCCACCATGCTACAATTTGAAGATATTTTCTTCATCATTTTGTTTCATTCCCCAACTTGTGCATATGCATCAAGAAACCCCATACATACCTACTTTTCCATCTTCTTAAGAAGCTGCCCTGTTTTCTTGATTTTACATCTGACAATGGATCTTTCTCCTCTCAATGACGAAGTGCTTGTTTTTTGGAATTTTCATGTAACAGTTACTGCAACTGCGAATCTTGTCATGTTGGAAGGAAGATATGCATCTCCTAAGAACAAAGGAAAGAAAAAGATGAAGTATCAGTACGACAAGTACCAAAATTCCATCATACCTTCCCAGATTACATCTTATGCGGAGGAAATCAGAGACACAGAGATTGGTCACCTAGCTATAGAGGAGTTTCTGAGAAGAGTGGACACATCCACCAAGGATGGAATGGTTAGTATCCGGGAAAGCTACATACACTATGTTTCCACTTTTCCGATGGCTGAACTTGAACTTGAGTTTGTAATAGCATGTGCCAAACACTTCGATCCTGCTTCCAAAACAATCAAAGATCAGGATGGGAAAGTGGTGATTAGCTTGGATACGGACACTATTGATCGTGTTTTCAAAGTTCCTCCAACTCCAGTTATAATGGACATGACAGTTAAAAAGGCTCTCAACAGCTGGGAGATTGGAAGAACGACTTGCATGAAATATATCAATGAACACTGGCTAATTACCGAAAGTCCTAATTTTGTGAGGTGGCCAAAGGGAATGCACAGTTCCGACTTCAAAGAGGAAGTTCATGATCTCATAACCTTGTTGAGCAAAGTGAGAGGACTCAAGGAGTCAAACCTTTTTGAGCCATGGATGTATAAATATTTCTCTTTGATTCTGAAGTCAAGACAAAGGTTGTTCTGGGGTGAGCTCATAAGTAACTCCATTTGTGAGCAATTGGCACAAGTACTCAATACAGGCACTTTCTACATGAACTCCTATCTTGTTTACATTGCTGCTTCCCTAGGGTCTTTCTCAGGGCTTTCCACTAAAGGAGACAGAATGCAAGTACCTGTTTGGGTGTATTATGATCAGTTATCTCTGAGACCCATCCGCATCCATTTCAGAAGGGTGCAAGATGCATTCTTTGGACATTATCGGTGTTTGTTTGATAAGGAACTCCCAAATAGGCAAATTAATTCAAGAAGCAAATTAATTACAAAGTAACTACTGCAAAACATACATTATGCCAAGTCTTTGGAAATCTCATTTGACTTTGTAACAACCAATGAAACTGGAATATTTTAAACACAAGCCGTAATAAGCAAATTCCAATTGATAAAAACTTGTTGCTATCTCCACTATGAGTAATAGTGGCCGCGGCTGATCTAGAAGCAATGTGGCGGCTTCAAGCTCGTCTCTAAAGTGCATAAGATGACTTGCCACAACTGGAGAATATAAGACGTCTGCAAATCCCAAACGAACAACATAAACCATAGCCAATATATTTCCTTTCCTTCAATGGCGTAGATGTATTTATTCCGAAGCCCTTCACAATTCACTGGAAATGGATTCCAATTCAAAGTGATGCAAGCTGGTTTGAATATTCAATTCAAAGAGTAGAATTTCTTCAAACACTCAACTCTCAAGCAAGAACAAATTCGCAAGTATCCAGTTTTAAAAATGATCAAAGTATGAATGAATTCCATCCCATTCGATTTTTAGCATTATAAGAGCCATATCTTCTCCAAGAAGGCTCGAAAATTCCAGCTTGAAGGAGACACTTCTCATGACTTAAAAACTTCATGCTTCCAACTTTGAAGTTTGAATATTAAAATTATATCATTCAAATATAAACTTTTCCTTCACTTATAATGTCCAAACATAAGTCAAATATAACATGATTAATATTTTAATGATTTGACTTTAAAATAAACCCCAACATCATAATAATTAAGTGAAACTTAATTAATCCATTATAACCAATTAGAAGCCAAATCCAATTCCACTGCACTGTCAAACCAAATGCTTGGACACCCTGCCAAAAATGGAAACTGACAGAAATAGACTTACTATAAATACGAATAGTAAGTTCTCAACCAGAGACTCTCAAATCAAACCATTAGCCCACGAGGATCACAATGATGGGCTAACAATGGTGTGTCCTAGACACCTGCTAAAACGGGGACATCACACTTTTATGTCAAGGATGGTCACCATCACAAAAGCTTATATGGATGCAAAACTTTTCTTGGGATAGAAGTAGTAGCTGAAATTCTTTTATTCATTTTCATGCAATTCTTGTAAATAGTTTAAATAGGTGCTTGTTAGCACTTAATGATCAATTGTAATTCTCAAGCTTGTGAAAGATCCCTAATAAGATTCCACGGCCAAAACTGATTTGTTTTCTCTGATTTTTCCTGACTTTGACTGGCGTTTGGATAGAAGTCTAAATTTTTTGAGTTTTTGCAATTTCATGATTTTTTTTGTGTTCTTGTTTTTTCTGATTTTTTTATTTTATTTTTGAGATATTTGCTAATACAAAAAGAATCAAATGCATAAAATAACAACAATCTCAACTAGACACCCAACTGATTTTAATAAATCTGATTATTTTAACTTTCAAACAGCATTATACAGATCGTACCAGGCATAGGTCTGATTTTCTTAATAAAATCTGCAAACTTTATCTGAAACCCAAGCAAATTGCTGATGTTAGGGCTGACCTGGAGGTGTACGGCTGATGCAGGCTTAATCTATTTTCTGCAACCCAATGATTCAGTCCTCTGTTAACGGTAAATTACTGATTCCTCCTCTGATCTGCTGAAAACAACACTGAATTGCTGAAGAAACTTCACCATGCCCACCTGGGAGAATAATCTGGGTTGTACGGCCATACTGGAAATAAAAATAAACAACAATTGACTGATTCTATCCTTGTCCCACTCTGAAACAATGAAATTCCAGCTGCAGATGACGCCAATTCTCTCTCTTGGAATTGTACGACTAAGAGGGATGGGACTGTAGTTACCACAACTCCACTTTGAAGTGTCTGATCTGAATTTCTGTCCTTTCTCCATCAAAGATAATTAGCTCACCACAAATCAATACCACAATGCTCTATCTAGCTCATAAAACAATGAAATTACACTCCACAGACAAACTGGGGGTATGTCCAGCTTGTCTTCTTCAAGAGTTATCGTTCCTGAAGGATGAAACTGCTGCAAACCTTGAATCAAAGCTCCAACCAAAATCTGAAATGAAAATAATAAAACCTTGATGGCTCAAATGAAAGCCCCAACTTTCTTTTTATCTTTCTTTCTTTCTTTCTTTCTTTCCAAGAGGATTGATCTAATTAGGGTTTCTAGACTTTATTTTAATAAACTTTTTTAATTTACCCATCTCATAAAATTGAACTTGAGGGTCTTATTCCCATGAAAATAAAAGAAACACTTTTTAAGTTACAAATTATAACTTAATTGCCTAGGAAAAGTACAAAGGCATTATTATACTTTATTATAATAATAAAGTGACCATTTAAGCTCACTATAATATTATTTTACTATAATATAAGTGATTAGATGTAATCACTTTATTATTATTTTATTTAAATCCAACTTAGGAAATATTTTTATATTTACCAATTTATTCATAAAATGCTCATTTGAACTTAGAACTGGAATCTGACTAAAGCCACCTGATTATGGATGATGCCTGAGTCTTGCAGGCCAATTGACAGTTCCCCCTGAAAAATAGGGATCCGCCCTAAAAAGTAGGAGAATGTCTCCAATCAATTGAAACTACTCAAAATGGATCCTTCTTTGTTCCACAGTCCTTTGGGTGGTCAACCAATCAACTGACAGTCCTCCCTAAAAAATAGGGCCCCTCTCTAAAATTCTGGAGATGCTCTCAAATTATTTGGAATGGTCCTTAGACACCCCAGAACCAATTCTTAGTCATTGCCTAAGAAATAGGGATCCCTCCTAAATGTAGGAATTGCCATCTGAGTGTCTGAAACGGCTCGCACAACCCCCTGCAAGGCTCCATGACCCCCTAGATGGTCCCCTATCCGCTCTGCTAACCTACGGGAATCTTGATAATAGGCCAACCTCTGCTCATCCGCGTGTCACCTAGGAAGGGGACATTACAGTCCTCCCTTTTTGGAGATTGCTTGTCCTCAAGCAATCTTCACTTGCACACTAAACACCAATTCTTGGATCCCATACCAATCTGAAACATGTCGCTCCACCAATTCGCTGCGCTACTTTGATATAAAGATTGATATACCCAAAGTGAAGCAACTCATCATGGACCCACTAGAGGAATATACTACACATGTCAATGCTTGGATTCGAAATTGATCTTAGAAAGAACCCACCATGCTGATGTTGCGCCTCTCTGAATATAATTGTTAGCTCATACTGCCAATGCATCTCACTAAGGTCCATAACAACAATCCCCACACTTGATGCAATCCTGGGTAACTTAAAGAATAATATGCTCAACCATAGCATATAAACCTCGAAATCTCTCCTCGTGATGACTCCAACGTGAGGAAGATCAAAGCTTGACAAAAGTTGGTATAGAAAATGTTAGCAAGCTCAAGTTTGAAGTTACCAATCCTGAAATGCTTCTTATAACCTTGATTGGATATTGCCATGGGTACAAAGTCCGACTCTGTGATGCTGGTACAACAAGGACTGGCACCCAATAAACTACCAATCATGTTGTAGAGCCTAAGCCTGGCCTCTGGCTCTATCCATACAACTAGCTGCTCCACTCTAATAAAAATGTTCGAACACCACAAACCCTGAAGCAACATATGGGAATCCATATGAAATAATGTACCAAGCGAATCAATACCCAGATCCTACATCGAAATATAGACCCTGTTTTATGAGATGTAGAAGGAACATCTCAACCCCTCACCATAAAGTAACCATCCATGTATGTAAAACATCAAAACATTGTGAGGATAGACTCCCACATGCTGAAGAAGCAACGCAAATGGCCACCCTGCCTTGCTGTCATAACTTCGTCCAACAACATGGATGATAATTAACATATCATCAAACCAATGCCAACAAAGAATGTACAAAAGAAACACTCCTCAATGTGCTCGTACTAAATGACGGATGTAGTCAATGCCAAGTCAGGATGTGCTATATGATTCTAGCTTGGACAACTAGTAGTCCATAAGGAATCAAAGACTATGAATTCACCAATAAACAAGGATATCGCTGCCATATCAATGGATATAGGTGACAAACTCAAAGATAAAGTATGTATGCCAACACTGCTTAACAAAGATGCCTCGAGATTGACTGGCCAACTAAGAGAGACATCAATCAAATCACTATCACCATCATGAGAATGATCAACTACCTCAATTGGAAACTCTGCTTTATGTAGCTCATGTCCTTCAACATCAGCTGCATCGAATTGCATAGACTCGGTCCCCAAACAAGAGACATTATCAAAACTATCATGTACCATACTTGCTTCTTGTAGTCCATCAATAGTAGGAATGGTACCATTACTATCTTCATAGCTAATAATGGCAATGTTATGAGGAAAGTGGAGTATATCACTGCTGTTCTCAAATTGAAAATTAAGACTGGTTTCAGCCCTTGTCTCATTGCCAATGAGTTTGTCTTTTGTTTGCTCAACTTGTATACTTTCTTCCCTTGGAAGAAACACGGATCTAATGTATGACTTTCTTTGTTTTCTTGCATTATCAAGTTGACTACATCTTTCCTTGACCTGTTGCAAGTGTTGTCTTGCTTGGAAAGCAAACAACTTGTACTTCTTAGCTCTAAGTAACCACCCATCACACAACCCTTGTGTCCTTTTAGCATCTTCCATAGTGGGGTGAACAAAATCAAGACCTTTGTGGTTTGAAGCCACAATATATACCTCATGTGTAGCATTCCCAACTTGAGTACCATTATGGGAAGACTCAACAACATCATTACTTTGAAAGATCCCAATTAGGAATTTGCTCTGCTGCTGCTATAATTTTTAATTAAATAAATTATGTTTTCCTGTAGATTTTTGTGATCTTATAGAGCTAGACAGAAGTTGCAGAATAATGTTGTTTCTTT
>MU228494.1:534348-549301 GCA_018584345.1 Thuja plicata | reverse complement strand
GTGACTGGAGGGAGTTATTCATTCTGAGATCTGAATTTATTTGTTGAACTGGGGCCTGTAGAAGAGGTCGATTTATATTCTTGGAGGGTGGAATTGTTTCAGAAATTCGAATTCAAGAAGTTTTGTTTGTGAATTCGTATGGGAGTGTTTGTGCCTGAACGATGTGGAGGATTTGTGACAAGGTGGTGTTTAAAGTGTTGGCCGTACATTAGAGCTTGAGGAAGCGACAGTTTTCTATCAAAACGTGGCATCATTATTGCTAGTGTATGCCGTGGGACTTAGTGGTTTCAGTTTTGTATGGGATTGTGGTGCTGGTCTATCAATACTTCGGCCGCTTAGCATTCAGAAAATCAGAGATAGCTGGCGTGGGGTTTGTGTATGGTCGTGGCACAACACAAAGGCATTAACAATATCAACGCTTTAATGGTATGTTAGTTGGTAAAACATACAACCCGTACAATTTCAGTTGTAGTGATTGAATTGTTTATTTTCAGAATAAATACAAAGACTATTGTTTGCTGAATGAATACAAGACTGTTGTTTGATGAATCGTTTTTTATATTGAAAAGTTTTCACAAAAACAAAGAGATTGAATGTAATTTCCAGAATTTGCGCCAAATAAGCATTTTGAAATAATTGTGTATGCTGGCTGAGAATTGTCAAATTGAAGATGTATGTTTAAATAAAGGAATTATTGTTAGAAATTGTCATCTTCGTGCAAAATCAAATTGCATTATCAAAGAGCCAGGTTGGGCTCATTACATCAATACTGTCTCGCTCGGCATAACCATATGCTGTCGCTCGACTCTAACTCTTCTATGCAACTCGACAATCATTTTGCTCGGCAACTATTGAGTCCTCAACGACCACTGACTTGCTAGGCAGTAACTACTGCTCGGTCAATACATAAAATTACACAAGTCATTTACATTGCTCGGCCTTAGTGGTATGGCCCGGTCACAGTGATGACCGACCAACCTGCCTTGATTATGACTAAGTGTATGACACTAAAGACAACAAAGCTTTAGAGATCAACAACTGATGCATTGTCAAGAAGGCCACATTTGTGTTCAATTTCAGAGATAGCAGCATATTGGAAGGAGCAAATACAAGTTGATTATGCAAAGAATGCTCTTGCCAATAGCATTCTTGACGACACATTACATGATGACATGTATAAGGTAAGGGAGGGTCTCATTTTTTGCAAGGATAGAATAATGTTAGTACCTAAAACTAAGATAAAAGATCATAATTTAAAGACACCTCATGACATTTCAATGGCTGGTTATCTTGGTTATTACAAGTCTCATAGGCAGATCCGGGAGAGATTCTCATGGAAAGGTATGAAAGATGACATCCTTATGTATGTTCGTGAGTGCGAAGTATGTCAACAAAATAATAATGAACATACTTACGCTGCTGGTCTACTAAAGCTCTCCTTCCTATTCTTACTCAAAAGTGGGAAAGTATTTCAATGAATTTCATCATAGGGCTTCCCAAGGTGCAAGGGAAAGATTTTATCTCTGTGGTAGTGGATAGATTGACTAAGTTTTCTCATTTTTTTTCTATTTCAGCAGGGTATACAGCAGTTTAGGCAGTGGATTTGTTCTTCAAAGATGTGTTTAGGTTTCATGGGACACCTAAGAACATCATTAGTGAGAGGGGAAATATGTTTATGAGCTTGTTTTCGCAGAAGTTGTTCAAGTTGTGAAGTACTTAATTGACTTTTAGCACTAGTTATCACCCTCAGACCGTTGGGCAGGCATAGACCGTTAATAAATGGGTCGAAGGCTACATAATTATGTTTTAGGGCAGCATAAAACATGGGTTAAGTGGTTGCATTTGGGGGAGTTATGTTACAGCTCCACTTTTCATATGACTATCAAGATCTCTCCTTTTATGACCTTATATAGTTATGAAACTCCTAGATTCATTGACTTACTTTTTGGTGATTGTAGAATACCTAGAGCCAAAACTCCTTAGGAGAGTCAAGACATTATGTGATCTTTGAGGGAAAATATATAGCATGCTCAAAATCAACAGAAGTTGTATGCTGATTGACATTGTATTGAGGGAGCATTTGAGGTAGGAGACATGGTTTATCTGAGATTGCAGCCCTATAGGCAATCCAATATCAAAAGGAGCGGGTTAGAGAAGCTTAAGCCTCGCTTCTATGGACCTTTTTGAGTCACCAAGAGGATTGGAGAGGTGGCTTATGAGCTTGAGCTAACTAAGAGTAGCAAGGTGCATATTGTTTTTCAGGTATCTCGCCTCAAGAAGGCACTTGGGCGTAATGTGCTCCTACAAAATTGCCTCCTTTGGATGAGGAAGGCAAGTTGATATAGATTCTTAAGACAACGATTGATTTTAGAGAGCCTACCTTACGAAAGAGGAGTATCAAAGTGAATAGATTTTACAACATCTAGAGTTGCGATTGCTTGAGGACAAGCAATCTTTGGGAGGGAAGATTGTAATGTCCCCTTTTCCACCTAGTTGGGAGAAAAGATAAACAAAGTGCTTTTTCGGAAAAATTACAAAAAAACTAAATGTGTTTTTTTCGAAAAAGCAGTGAAAAGGCAAAAAGACTGCCAAAAATGGCAAAAAAGTAAAAAATACAATTTTTTTCTCGAAAAAAGCAAAAGAACACTTCCAAAAAAGTAGCAAAAAAGAAAAATGCATTTTTTTTCGAAGAAATGGCAAAAAGCAAAATATTTTTTCCTAAAATAGCTCCCAAAAGATATAAAAGGGATATTGAGGCTCTCATTTGGTATGTTGTAGTTGATATCTAATGTTATCCTACAAGAATGATTCTAGAGTTCATGTTTTGAGATTGACTAATTGAAGACGATACCTGTCTTTCGGATTGGTGGTTTTGGTTGTGAAAGACCCTCCCTAGCTGGTTGGCTCTCATAGTTGCAGGTTTTTCAGTGTTCTTGAAGCTTTCAGGAAGATTTTGACTTAGAGTGATGAAGTACTTTGCAGTTTTTTGATGTGGGTTTTTAGAATCTAGTGTGTAATGTGATTTTCTGCTGTGGTGTGATTTTTGAGTTAAAAATCAGACATTTTCGAGGTCTGAAATCTTCTCATTGTGGAAATTTCATGTGAGGTATTTGCTAGTTAAGTTTGAATATTGATTATTGTGTTTTTGGCACTTGCATGTGCCCTTTCTGGTCAAGTTTAGGTGTGTTTTCTACATGCTTTATGGTCTGATTTTAACCATCAGAATTTTTTGTCTTTGATATTGTAATTGAAGCTAACTCCATATTTGAAGGGTTTCAAGTTATCTTATATTAGTTTTCCAATTCAATGGCGATGGTGTCAAACCCCCACTAAACTTGGTAGTTGCAATTTATGTTTTGTATTGACAAAGAGGTGAAGTCTCAGCTCCCTCTCATTTGTTATCAGAAAACACTCTTTCTTTCTTCTATGACTTGTACTGATTGAGTGGTGATGGTTTGAGTTTGTTGTTGTAAGCGTTGCATTTGTTAGTTTATGTATTTGCATGTATTAGAAGGCCAACAATTAGTAGTCATTCTACTTTAGTTTTAATATTGCATTCTATATTTTCAAAAAAAAAATCAAGGGTGGTTACAATATCTTTGAGAATGAGGAACACTCAACAACTCATTTTCGAATAGCGCAAAGCAATATAAGGGAAATTGCTAGCATGTTCAAACTTTGAAACTCAAGCACCCATTGCACGTAAAAGAAAGGAACTATTGGAACCTTCATTTCAAAATGAGAGTTAGGACATTGCTGACATTGATGTAGCAAGATGTTTATATGCAAATGGGCTGCCTTTTAGTGTTGTTTGCTCCCCATTCTGGAAGAAGATGTTGATAAGTGTCAATGAAACTCCAGGAGGGTATAAGGGCCCCGGTTATGAGAAAGTACGCACCAACTTGTTGGATAGAGAGGTCAAGAGGGTTGAGGATGCATTGAAGCCTGTAAGGGATTCATGGATTGAGACGGGGGTATCGATTGTTTCAGATAGGTGGAAAGATGCAAGAAATTGTTCCTTGATCAATGTCATAGCGGTGTCCCCTAAAGGGGCAATGTTTTTGAAATCTGTGGATTGTGAGGGGCAAGTAAAAGATGGGCCATTTATTGCTGATCTTCTCATTTTTCCCATTGAACAAGTGGGACCTAAAAACGTTGTCCAAGTCATAACAAACAATGCAAAGAAGTGTAGAGCTGCTGGTTTGTTGGTCGAAGAGCGATATCAACATATCTTTTGTACACCTTGTGTGGTCCACTCACTCAATCTTATGCTACAAAAGACTGGGAACAAAATTGGGTGGATCAAAGAGGTGTATGCAGAGGGTGAGGACATCCAGATGTTCGTCACAAACTGTAATGTCCCCATTTTTGGCAGGTCATTGAATTGATGGTGCCAGGTCATTATTGCGGTCCTCGTGGTCTAGCGAGGTGTTTAGAGGGTCATTGGTGTGAACTTACTATTTATAGTAAGTCAATGGATAGTTCCAATGAGTTAGAGGAGTTGAATGATGTTCTCGATTTTCATTTCTGGCTTCTGGTTTGGGCTCCAAGAATCTTGGAAAGAGCGTCTTTTTTTAGTAAGTCACCCCGTCAGGTTCATTCATCATCTTTCATTATCAAGATCACTCCTGTGCAGACAAATTTTGATTCGCATGCTTCTTCAGTTGTTTTCGCAAGACGGGTGGTTTACTATTATTATTTAATTAAATTTGCTAAGGTTGCCATTTTTGTTGGTATTATATGCTGGATACCTTAGTGTTATAGCTCGTTGGAACCAGGATGAAAAGTTTTAAATCTTTGGCACAAGAAACACGGACCTTGTGTGTCATAATTTCATGATATTGGTGAAAAGGTCATTTTTGGAGCCAAATGAGTTAAATTATATTATTCAATATGTGCCTAAGTATAAAAAGTGTTTTAAGTGAAAAGTGTGTGAGAGAAGACACTTTTTAATTATAAAAGCAATGCTTTGTGAAAGGCAAATCATCTATTGAATATTTTATAATTTTTCTTCTTGAGCCTTGGGCTAGGGTTTCTGAGTTCTTCACTGTTGGAATTGTGCTGAGGTAAACAATTGCAAGATCTCTCTACTGTATTTATGTGGCTAAGGAGAGAACTGGATCTATTCTGGAGATTATTATTTGAGGAAGATTACTGATAATTACTTGGCACACGGAGAGTGCAATTAATTCTAAAATTGGTTTTCACATTGAACTGGGGCCTGCATTAAGAGGTCGATCGGATTGGAGCTTGCTGGAGATTGAACTAGAGATTTATTGTTTGGTTTATGGACTACATTCATAAACCTTGAACTAGAGTTCTTGATAACCAAATTCATCTTTTGTTGTTCTGCTTCTTGAAACTTTCAGTTTGATCCATAGATGTGCTCGTTGGCTACAATCATCCTCTTATCCATCTCAAATGAATGATTACAACATCTATTTATAACATAGATTGACCTAATTTAGTTTCATGTATTACAAAACTAACTCTTTGATCAAAGGTTTACAACTTGACCTTGATCTCCTAGTTTGCATGTTTTTAATCAGTTAGACTGATTAAAACAATTACAATAATGTTTCTTGTCCCTCAAGAAATGGTTTTAAAACAAATCAAAACTCTAAAAATAGAATATAAGTGTTTTATCTGACGTGGAAGTTAGATCCACTTTTCTTGGGATATAACTGACTTTCGGTGTCTGATGCTCGGTTTGCTCTGAAATCAGTTTGACTGTCTTTCGGTGTTCCTTTGTTGAACTGTCTGTCGGGTTCCCTTGCTGTCGGGTTCCTCTGTTTCTGCTCTTTCGGTTTATAGAGTAACCTGCTTGTCGGGTTCCTCTGTATCATCTTCGGGTCACACTTTCGGTTTACACTGCAAAACTTGTGTCGTCGGGTTTCCCTTTACTTAGCACTTTCGGTCTGAATTGAAACCTGACTTTCGGTGTAGTGTAACCGACGGTTCATAACAACTATTTTCTCTTTGCATACTAATGGCAAAACTTATGTCATCAATCTCCCCCTTTGACATTAGTATCAAAAACTTATATGTGCATAATACTAAATTTTTTTTATAGTATGTACACCACGTATATTGCTTAGTCATTTCAGGACTCCCCCTATGCATTTGCCGGTATAGTATAGTATATGTGTATGTACACTTGTCTTTATAGTATCTCTTCCTTTTCCCCTTTTTACTATATGCTCTGTACATATCATTTTCCTCTTCCCCCTTTTTTGATAGTAAGGGCAAAGGTGTATACCTATAGCTTATCAAAAATATGAGAGTGAGAGGTCTTCATTTCCTCCATCATCTTCTCCCATTTCTTCTTTAAATGTTCAAGAGCCATATGCTCTAATGTGATCTTGGCATGTATGTTGTAGATGCTGTCTGCTATAGATATCTCAGGGGTGGCAATTAGCTGTCTTGCCGAACTTATGTGTTGTTGCAGAAGTGTGAGGTTCGGTAAAAGTTGAGCCTGAGGTTCGGTAAAAGTTGAGCCTGTAGCTCGGTAACCTCTTCTTGAAATTGTGATTCTGCTTCCCAAAGTTCTTGTCTTAACCGTTTGATTTCAATTATCTTCTCATAATGCAATTTGATTGCATTTCCATCTGTGGTTAGACTTTGAGCACTTGCAGTTAGATCGGAATCGATCTTTGCAATCTTATCATTATTATCCTTTGTGAATTTCTCCAACGTGCATAGCTTTTGAATTAAGGAAACAACTTCAGTAATGATTGGATCTAATTCATTTGTTAATTCTGAAAGCTTTACCTTATTTTCTGCCACTTCTTGGCTGATCTTTTCTGTCAATTTATATTGGAACTTTTGTTCTGCTCGTTCGTCAATCGCCTTTTCTGCATCCACATTTTGTGTTGTGATGGCGTCGGTGAGAACGACAAGTTGATCTAGGATAGGTGCATTGTGATCAACATCTATGTTGGGAACTATCTGGTTTAAGATATCCCTTGTGGTCTCCAATACTAAGGAGTCTTGGTGCTGCTTTTTAAGCTTTTCTTGCAAAGCTTTCCTTTGAGAGATTTCTCCATATTCTTGGAGTGATTCAAAATCTAAAGTAGTTGGATCACACTTTGGTATTTCTATGATCTCATCAAGTGTGACCTCCAACTTATTCTTCTTGGTTTTCTTCTTCTTTTGTGATGCACCTATATGCAAAACCATAGCCAGCTTCTCTGCTTGGTTTGATGTGCTACTTGATGGCTTCTGTGGTGTTGTACCTTTTTCTTGCTGCTCGGTGTTTGCCTGTCAGTTGTCTGAGGACGTCTCCTTATCTACCTTCGGTGTATCTGCAGCTTTGCCTTTCGTGTCCTTAGGCGTGGTATCAACTGTCTTATTTTGTTCATCTTTCTCTTGTTGCACTTCATCTGTATCTTTATTTTGTGCATCTTTTTCGGTGTTATCTCCATCTTTTTGTTCTCCACCAATGACTACCTGTTCATCGGTTGTATCTTTCTTTTCTCCAGATGTATCTTTTTGTTCATCATTACCCTTATGCTCGGGTATGCTTGTTTCTTTCTTAAGTAACTTCTCCTTTTCCGAGATAATGTTGATAGCTTGTATCAACAGTGGTATCTGTCCTGGTGTGTCTACCTGTGCTGAATCTGTTGTGGTGTCCTATTTGTCGGTTTGGTCCTTGACAATAGTGACATCTTCATCTTTCTGTATCTCATTTGCAGGATCTCCTCCGGTAATATCAATAATTGTATTGTCCGGCCATGTTTCATCTGCAACGTCCATATCCTTGTTGCCTTTTGTGTTCAATGATTCTTTATTGACATCTTCATCAGTGATAATAATATGGTCAGGGCCCTGTTTAGCCTGATCATCTTTGTTTTGTTGATTTTCGGTAAGAGCTTCTTGTGGCTTTGTACTTGTATCCATTTTAGGTATATCAAGTATCTTTCTCCATTCAGCCTCACTCTTCCTGTCTAGTTCAAGTAGATGTCCTTGAAGTACTTGGTAGGCTCTCAACTTTGGTGAGAACCTTTTGGAGTGATTCTTCATCATCTCTTCAATCTCCTCCATTTTAAATTCGAGAGGCATGACAGATACTAGGGCTCTTTCCCTAATCTCTTTCTCAAAGTGTAAAGCAAATGTCCATCTTGCTGATAATCTATCCTGAAGTTCTTTTGGCATATTATCTGCCTATTGTATTGGAAGATATTTGAATATACACATCATTTTGATATTGCCTCTTCTATGTTATTTTGATCCTCGGGATCCAATGTTAGCCATTTCTTAATCTTACGATCATTGACTGTTCCTGATTTGATAATTGAAGCACATACCTCATCAATAGTTTTAGGAATCTTATTCTTTTCTTTTTGGACAGATTCATCCTCTTGAGTATCTTCGATATCTTCCTTGGTTAGGATTAATTTCCTTCTCTTCGGTGCTTTGGACTGTTTGGTTTGAGGTTTTCTTTTGTAGGTCCTTACTTGACCTTTCTTTATCGGTGAAGGACTTGCATCCTTTGTTGTCTTACTCCTGGTCCTGGATGCAGCAGTGGTCCTAGGTTTCTTTGCTGGTGGAGGTAGTGGTGTATCTGTCTCTGTGGATTTCGAGTCACTCTCCTTCTCAGCTTCACCGATGGGTGACTGACTCTCGGTTTCTTCTTTCCGTTCAGTTTCCTCTTCATTCACCGATAGCTTTTTCTTCAAGTTCTTAACCATCTTGTCTTTCTTCCTATCAATCTTCTTCACAACTAAGCCAGTTTTAATCCTTTCTTTGGCTTCTTCATAAGTTCCAAACTTGGGTTGTGATTTGTCCAATGGTTCATTTATCAATGCCTCAATAGCATTTGATGTTTGATCTATGTGCACCTCATAATCAAGTGGTGCCAGCCATGTTGTTCTCGGTACAGTTAGCTTGATGTAGGTGTAGTCAGTGTCCACCATAAAACATATGTCAGTCTTGAACTTTTCTATTAATTGTTCTAGAATCTTTACTCTCTTCTGCATTCTTTCTTTGAATCCAACAAAGTATTCATCCATGATTGATTCAAAATTGTCTCCTAGTGATTTGATGAACTCACCAATTTGTATGGTCACTGGTCTTGTAGTGTCCCATTGGACATTTCCTATAGATGGGAAAGATTCTTGGAAATAGAAAAATATGCACATGGCGATTGATCCTAACTTACATGAGTTGGACTTTGCAGTCCTTATTGTCTTCATGTTCTCATCCAATTGTCTTAGCAGAAAATCTGATAGATCCAACTGCAGTCCCTTCTTGACAATCTTGTATGTTGTATCCACTGCTCCAGATGCAATGTTGTTAATCCTGCTAGCCTGAAAGAACTTGTATCCTAAGACATGCTCCAAATTTCAGTTCATCATCGGTGATGGTGGATACCTTTAATCCTCTTCCATCCCATGCTGCTCCTGTATTCTTCTCAATTTCAACTTTAGGTGGGTGCTTTAGTGCCTTTACCTTATCTGTTATGGGATAACCGGTAACAGGATGTATAAAATTCTTGGTTATCGGTTTTGGCTCATCCTGCCATAATTTTCGGCCATGTATCCTGCTTAGTACTAACCGAATCCATTCGGTCTTAAACTCCTTCGGGAACCATAGGGCATTTGTGAGCCCTTTTACCTCAATATGCTTATGTGCTTCCTTGATAGTGCCATCATCGTTGCAAAGCTTCTTGAAAGCTTGCTCAACTTTCAGGTCTCCTATTTTTGCAATCTTGCAGTGTATATATGTTCGCACGTCTTCGACGAGCAAAACCCTAGCTGGTATTCTGGAGAATGCACCAGCATTGTCGGGTTGTGAAGCAACCTTGAGACATATCTTGTAATGAGGTTCCTCATAGGTTGAATTCTTGATTAGGTTGACCTTATTCTTTTTATCATTCTTGAGCTTAGCGGTTCTTGATGTAGTTGCCATCGTTTATGAAATTAGGGCTTTTTCCTATGAATGAAAATAGAGTTCTCGGTTATCTGTGTACTTACTTCAACCTCTGTAGCTGTTAGGAATCTATTTGGAGTGTTGTGAACCGGGTTGGAGTTGCTCTGCAATGTTGTCACTCCGTGCTCTGGTTTCGCTCTGTCTCTTCGCTTTAATCACTAGGTGAAAAAATGAAACCCTTCCGTTGTCTATTTATAGACTTTGCCCTAAGTCGAGTCATTAATGCTCAACCACTTCTCGGTGTGTGAAGACGGAGTCGTCAGGTGATACACTAACATTTTCGGTGATAACGCGATGCTTCGGGGCAGCTGTTAACTTGTTACGTTCACCGACGGATTTGTGTATGGCGAAGACAACATTGTCAACTCACATGATTACCGATGGATCTCGGTTTACACTAGCGACTTAGCCTTTATGTGTTAACCGACGCGTCTCAGTAAGTATAGACAACTTAACTTTGTATGTACATCGATGCATTTTGGTATGTATTGATCGATGAGATTTAATTCACAGAATTATAACAAGTAATACCATAGTGCATCTTTAATCATGCTGATTTGGTATTTTAACTATGTATAATGGAACTGATGCAAAATATAACTTGGTATAATGCAGTTCCATACTTGTTCTGCTTAGGTGGGGGTGGTGATGTCACCAGATCCATTGGATAAGGTGTCACCAATTGCATTGCTCAGTCCAGCTTCATCAGTGTTTGTAGCTTTCCTCCACATTTTGTTTCTCATCTTCCTGATGTCTTCAATGGTGTTTCGATTGGCAAAGGTGCTGGTCTCTGTCATTCTGTCTCTGCAGTCTTTCTTCAGATGACCAACTGTATGACAGTGTAGACATGCCATTCCAGGGTTAGTCCTGCTCCTAGACTTTCTTGTCCATTGTCTCATATAGTTTGCAGCTATGTGACCAAATCTTCCACATGCTGTACAGTTTGCCCATGTGTTGTAATCCCAAACATATTGGTTACCGACTCTTTTCGGTTGATAAGCGTTTTCTTGATCTTTAGGCTTCCATGCTTGCTTTTTCTTCTTCCTGCATTCAAGAGATGTGTGCCCATGCATTTTGCAAGTAGGACAGTATTTGTCCATATAGGTTTCCTTCTTTGGTTGTTTCACCTCAGATTTACATTCATATGCTTTATGTCCTTTCTTGTTACATTTATAACAAATTCCTATGAATGAAGATGTGGATTTAGGAATACCTTTCATTTTGCTCTTGCAAACATTTGATGTGTGGCCTTGCCTTCCACAATGATTGCATGTCAGCTTTCTTTGTCTTGGATTTGCATAGACATTCTTTGGATCAGCTTTGTTGGGTGATTCTCCATTCTCGGTATAGCCTAGTCCATTGTTGTTGTTGGCTCTCCTTTGTCCATCCAGAAAATCATCCATCCTTTTGTTGCTTTCTTCAGCTCTCTTGATTATTTCATTATGCTGTTGTTGAATTCTTACTTCATGTTTTAGCTTTTCATTTTCTTCTCTTAGCTCACCGATAACTTCTATTCTTTCAATGAGTTCTGTATTCATTCTGTTTGCCTCTTGACTCATAAAAATAATCTGATTTGTGATCTCATGATGATGTTCTGTAAGTCTTTGTATTTTTGACTCTTTTTCTTGTAGCTTTTCAGTAATCTTCCTTCTATCATCAATAGCTAGTGTTCTTTCTTGCTCAGCTTGTCTAGCATTGTTCATGACATCAATCATTTTTACCATCTGTGTCTCTTGACCGATTTGCAGAGATTTTACTTGTCTAGCTAGATGTTGATTGATTTCATTCAGACTTGTGATGCTTTCTTCTGATGTGTCTGATGCTTTGCTAGTTGTAGATCGTGAAGACTCAAATAGATCTGGTATCTCTTCTTCTTGGTAATCTGTTTCATTACAACGAGATGCCATAATCTTTCTTTCATCTAACACCTGTCTCATCTTGATTCTAGCTTTTTTATACTGCTCATAGAAGATCTGAATTTCTAGCTTTTGATTCTCAATACTTTTGTCAAGCTTTTACTTCTCCATTGTATGATCTTTTCTCTTAAGTCTTTAAACTTTCCAAATAAGAGATCTAGCTCTGATACCAATTGGTGGAAATAATGGGAAGTGTGTACTGAGAGGGGAGGGGTGAATCAGTACCTCTAAAACTTTTAGTTAATTAACTTTTAACCTTATGTAATCAAATCTTTGCTTTATCGATCATATCTGTTGTTCTTTCTTTATGCATGTGATATCAATTCATAATCTTAATTGTATGTAGACATTCATGAAAGAAATAACACATAACATAAGATATGGTAACGCAGAAAACCCCTGTTAGAAAGTAAAAACTGCGGTGGGGATGACACCCACAAAAGCTTCACTATCTGTAGATTGGAAGGGGCCGATTAAGGCTTAGAATTTTGATCACTTCTGATGATCTACCCTGTTAGGAGTATTATGTGGAGACTGGTTAAGGTCTACTCTGTTAAGAGCTTTAGCAACAATGTTTAGTGTGCACTCGGTTAAGAGATTTACAATAGGATTGTTAAATCCACCTTTCTTGAAAAGATTTCTTCTATTTGCTACACTTGTTAGAATGCAGACAAAAATACTCATTGACCTGAGTGTATGCAATCTACAATTGCTGATTACAGATCCATTAAAGTTTACATGTACAAAGTATCACCTAATGTGATTGATTAATACCTTTGTTGCTCGGTAGCCTTGGTTCTTGGTTCTTGGTTCTTGATAACCAAATTCATCTTTTGCTGTTCTGCTTCTTGAAACTCTCAGTCTGATCCATAGATGTGCTTGTTGGCTACAATCATCCTCTCATCCATCTTAAATGAATGATTACAACATCTATTTATAACGTAGATTGACCTAATTTAGTTTCATGTATTACAAAACTAACTCTATGATCAAAGGTTTACAACTTGACCTTGATCTCCTAGTTTGCATGTTTTTAATCAGTTAGACTGATTAAAACAATTACAATAATGTTTCTTGTCCCTTTAGAAATGGTTTTAAAACAAATCAAAACTCTAAAAATAGAATATAACTGTTTTATCTGACGTTGAAGTCAGATCCACTTTTCTCGAGATATAACTAACTTTCGGTGTCTGATGCTCAGTTTGCTCTGATATCAGTTTGACTGTCTTTCGGTGTTCCTTTGTTGAACTGTCTGTCGGGTTCCCTTGCTGTCGGGTTCCTCTATTTCTGCTTTGTCGGTTTATAGTGTAACCTGCTTGCCGGGTTCCACTGTATCATCTTTGGGTTGCACTTTCAGTTTACACTGCAAAACTTGTGTCGTCGGGTTTCCCTTTACTTAGCACTTTTGGTCTGAACTGAAACCTGACTTTCGGTGTAGTGTAACCGACGGTTCATAACAACTATTTTCTCTTTGCATACTAATGGCAAAACTTATGTCATCATTCTTTGCATTTTTCTGAAATATTATTTGGCTTAATGAAACTTAATGCATGTGCAATTTGAATCTATAAGTATTGGAATTTTCGATTTCTTGCCTGGTGTCTTACTTCATAATTGAAAAAAATACAAAATTTGGATATTTGTTTGAAAGGAAAATACAAAAGACAATTATTTTTTCAAGTCAGAATAGAGTTGCAGTTGAATTATTAAGAAATAGCCAGACAGGTTCATTACAGTGGTATCAGAGCGGTTTCCTGCCAGCCTACAGGGAAATCGGGTTCATTCTTTATTATTATTATTTGGGAATTCAATTATGGCAGATGACAAGAGATTTATTCCCGCTAGGCATTACAACTGGAGAGGTCCTTCACCCCCACCAAATGAAGGGGATGCTGATATTCAGTTTGGCACAGTGCTTGGTGGTGATGCTAATAATCTAGGTGGTTCAGGTGGTTCAGCAGGTACTGCATGACCCATAGCTGCTACTGAAGCAGATATAGATAGAGAGGGTAGGGAGACCTTCAGGAACCTAGCAGCTGGCCAGCATCATGTAGTTGTATTACATGAGCTTCTGACACCTTGAGACGGATGGTATTACCGATGGACAAGAGTAGGGAGAGATCACGTGATGCTTCTGTCACATCACATAGATCACGGATTGATGACAGGCACAGGGATTATGAGCATAGAGCCCGGAGAGATGACATAGCAGATTGGGCAGGTGATAGGGGAGATCAGTTCAGACCCCAGGGGCCCTGGTTTATGAGATTGGAGGCCGATGCAGTTAGCACTGATACTGAGGATGTCCCTTTTGCTGATGATATAGTCACTCACTATGCTGAGTGGGATGCCCTTTCTCAGGCCTTGAAGCAGAATCTGAACTTTGATAGATATTTGACACAGAAACTGGAGCACTCAAGGGGAAGATTGAGGCAGGATAAGCAAAGGATGGGGCAGAATGATTTGAGACAAGTGGCTAGCAAGATGATGCTAGCACATTTTGATGGCAGTGGTAGGGTCATTGCTAGAGCTTGGATCCATAAGCTCGACACCTACCTCGCATTGCGCCCTATGACCGAGGACGCCATTAGATTTGCAGTTTTGCATTTAGATGGGACTGCACATGACTGGTGGTACCATGGGTTGAGATCACTACATCATGACCAGATTACTGTCTATCAGGAGTTTGTGGATAGGCTGATTGAGCGCTTTGACAGAAAAGATCCAGAGGTTTATTTTAGAGAGTTGGCTTAGTTGCGGAAGACAGCTTGTTTAGAGGGCTTCATCAGCGAGTTTCAACGCATATCAGTCATGGTGTATGATATCTCAGAGCGTAGGAGAGTGATGCTATTTTTGGGGGGGTTAGCAGAGCCATTCCGTGGATGGGTTAAGTCTTTGGACCCACCCACTTTACAGGAGGCGATGAAGAAGGCCCGAGATCTTGAGTCATCATCTCGGAGCAAGGGTGCCTTGAAGTCATCTGATCCTCCAACTGTTGATGAGGAGTCTCCATCCGTTGTTGCGGACAAGGGAAAGTCAACGGGGAGATTTGATGATACTTCCAGAGAGGACCTGAGGAGGAAACAACTTTGCTTTTGGTGCAAAGG